>CAJHNH020000223.1:197847-304334 GCA_905116865.2 Candidula unifasciata | reverse complement strand
GCGTCCAGAGACCAAAGGAAATTGCTAGAAGTTGACGTGAAAAAATCCCAGCCTTCACTGGGGCTTAAAGCCGGGATCTCCAGCACTTTAGGTGGATGCCATACCTGGAGACCACTCAGCCCCCCCCCCCCCCCCCCAAAATGAAATTGAAAATTTACAATTTAAAAAAAAATCCAGCTGAGGTTGAATACATAACTTTTAGACTGTAAGGTGTTTGTGATACCAACTACATAGACTATCATATGATAAGAGCAATAGAAATTAATACCAAAAGATTCTCTGGAAAGAGATTTAATGTACAGACTGAGTTTATATTTTACTTATGCTGGTTCATGTTTACTTGTGATTCACTTTGGATATATGGTAACAATTTTGTCTTGAGTGCCATGGTAGTTAGTAGAAACCTTATTATTTCATTTTGCTAATTTCTATAAACATACTGACTGTTTTTTTAACTAATATTTAACTACTAACAGAACTGTTTGTTGCAGAAGTATTCTATTAGTACTCCCCAACAGTTCCTGGTCACTTTGATTTATAATATGTATATATTGCACAGCAGCTGAATTGGTATAGTAGGCTTTAATTTGTTACACTAGTGAAATAGAAACATCCGCATTACCACCTCTTGGGTCTCTGATGCTAAACCCCCTGGGACTCAAAGAGTTAGGTTTTTGAAAAAATGACTTTTAAAATCATGACCTGCTTTCAAATTTTTATCCTACATCTTATTTTCAAGTTAAAATATCATATCTTGCAATCAAATTTTAATATCATGGTTTACTTTCACGTTTTCATACAACTGCTTTCAAGATTTAAAATCAAGCAGTACTTTCATTTTGTAATTTCATTTCTTCCAAAAGTTTTAAGACTATTTTGTTTTTTTGAATTTTTAATACCATGTCTCGTTTTCAAGTTTTAAAAATCATGTTTTGATTGCAAGCTAATATTATGACTTTGCTTCAAGTTTTAATGTTATAATTTGCAGTCAAGATTCTTTATTATGTCTTTTTTTTCAAGTGTTAATATCTTGCATTTAGGTTTTTATATCATTTCCTGCCTTTAAGTTTACATTATTTCTGCTCTTAAGCTCTGTTAAACTCCTGTCAACTGTTGTGCTATTTTATTGTAGTTACTGCTCTTAAGCTCTGTTAAACTACTGTCAACTGTTGTGCTATTTTATTGTAGTTACTGCTCTTAAGCTCTGTTAAACTACTGTCAACTGTTGTGCTATTCTATTGTAGGTACTGCTCTTAAGCTCTGTTAAACTATTGTCAACTGTTGTGCTATTCTATTGTAGTTACTGCTCTTAAGCTCTGTTAAACTACTGTCAACTGTTGTGCTATTCTATTGTAGTTTCTGCTCTTAAGCTCTGTTAAACTACTGTCAACTGTTGTGCTATTCTATTGTAGTTACTGCTCTTAAGCTCTGTTAAACTACTGTCAACTGTTGTGCTATTCTATTGTAGTTTCTGCTCTTAAGCTCTGTTAAACTACTGTCAACTGTTGTGCTATTCTATTGTAGTTTCTGCTCTTAAGCTCTGTTAAACTACTGTCAACTGTTGTGCTATTCTATTGTAGTTACCGCTCTCAAGCCAAAAGAACATTAAACAGGGTGTTTCAGGAATACTGATAAATCCAGCAGTGGTAACATACCAGATTGACAAGGCCTCGGTAGAGCTCAATGTTAATAGCCAGCAACTTGAAGTCCAGCTTCAGGGAGCAGTATATCTCTCTTGGTAGTACAGACACAGTGGAAGCAACTGAGGGACTTCCTGCAATAAATGAATCCATTTGGTATCAAACTCATCCTTCACTTCTCAGTAAAATAAAACATAAATGGGCAATATATTCAGTACACAAACTACCAGCCAATCAGTTGCCGTCTCCACAATGAAGGCTGACAGCAATGAATTTCCAACACACTGTATTTCTCTTGATGTTATCCTCCCACTTGTATTGCCAACTGCCTCTTGCTCATCTGCTTTCAACTGATACTTCCAGTAAGGTGTTTTTTTAAAGTCTTATGCAAATTTGTCTAAAGATGCAGACTGAAAAATATACAGAAGTTCAGAAAAGTATTTACACATGTTATATAGATTACAAGAAGGACTTTGACAGCTGTAACTTGACAATTTCACTCCAAGCCTCCTAAATACAGGATAAGATGAAAAGGATATTTTATATTTTAGTAACCTATCCTAAGAGTAATAAACAGCAACAATTAGACACAACATCGTTGATTATATCAAGATCGTGCGTTATCCCGAAACCTTTTCAACTTATACGCAGAAACTACTCTTAAATAACTTGAAGAATTGTCTGGACTGAATATTAATGGAAGAAGAATAACAATCTGAAATGTGCTGATGACACAGTATTACTAGTATAAAGTGAGCAGGAGTTATAAGACCGAATAGATAAAGTCCTTAACGAGCAGAGTACAGAGTTTGGATTAGACGTTAACACGTGAAAAACAAAAAATATGGTAACTAACAATGGAAAAGATGGACCAAATGTGAACATCACAGTAACTGAAGAGATATTAGAACGTAATAACCAATGATGACAGAAGTGAAACAGAAATGAAAAAAAAAATGAACAAATTGTAATGACTAAAACTGTCATCAATAAGAAGACAAAATTACTGACAGCTAGACAGATAAACAACACATAAAAAATTAGAATCATCAAATGTTATGTATGCTCAATCCTGCTGCATCATGCAGAAACTTGGAGGTGGATTGGACACGTCTTCAGAGAAGAAAAAGAGACAGACGAGACAGGAAATGCAATGGATACCATTAGAACCGCAAGGAAGAGGCAGACCCAGAGGCACTTAGAACTCAAGGCTATGCGTAGGACAAAACTGGAGATAGAGAGGATGGCTCAGGAACAAACTGAGCGGTGACAGCTTGTCTCTGCTTTATGTGCCAATATCATGGGTGGAATCCAGTCCAGCAGCCTTGGTCTCTCTCATCAACATTAATCTTAGGGTTTCCTTTGCTAACTCTTTAATCCCTTTATTTCCCATTTTCATGTCTGTTTGGTGATTCTCTGCTGGTTTCTTCTCAGGATGTGTCCAATATAACACCATCTTCCCTGTCTTATAATTACTGATAATAGTGGTTGTCCAGATATTTCTCCTATTTCTTGACGCCTTTTGAATTCATCCCATTTTATGTTCATTCCTTGCATCGGACATTTGTTTTCGAATGCACTTAACTTTCATTCCAGGTCTTGAATTGTTCTCCAATGTTCAATATGTTAAAATTGAAATAACTTTAGAATTGAAGATACCTGACTTGGTTTTGAAACTAAATAATTAATATCCCATATTTTGCTCAAGCTATTCAAAGTTGCTGATGCCTTGCCAAAAAAAAAAAATACTTTCACATCAATACAATAAACAGCTTTTGGTAACATAATTTTAAACAGTTTGGTAACAAAATTTTAAACAGTTTGGTAACAAAATTTTAAACAGTTTGGTAACAAAATTTTAAACAGTTTGGTAACAAAGTTTTAAACAGTTTGGTAACAAAATTTTAAACAGTTTGGTAACAAAATTTTAAACAGTTTGGTAACTAAATTTTAAGTAGAGTTTGGTAACACACTAAAGAGTTTTTGGCATCAATACACTAAACAACTTTTGACAATCGCTAAATAGCTTTTAGCAACAGTATACTAAACAGCTTCCATTAACAATACAATGAACAGCTTTTGGTGATAATACAAAATGCACGGAAATGTCCACTTCTAGTAATACTGATCATAACAGCATGACATATCAAGGAGATATTTAAAAGAAGGCAGAAGCAACCTGACTCAACAAGAATGCAATGCTAATGTTATATGTATACATACGTGGTCTAGCAGACACACGTCTGTCACGTACTATGACCAGTTTTGCCTTGGCTGAAGTAGGTCCATCTGCATATCTCTCATCGACATTTTCAGTGGCAATCTGCATCATCAGTCGAACATCCTCCTGGTTTAGCTTGATCTTGGGATGGCAAAATGTGTATACATGTAACTTTGCCTTTAAATCAACTGAGAGTGAGACAAAGAAATATAATCACTTCCATGCCTATCTAGTCATCTTTACAGGCATGTGCACAAACAGACACAAATTAATGGCCAAGTAATCAATCACAGATTCCAATTCCTACTGAGGACTTAGGCTTCCTGGTTGACCCAGCCTAAAAACTGGTATTAGACTATGTCAGGAAACAAGAATACACCTGGAGTTGTCAGGGGAAGTCACTCCAGGCATTCAGACAAGCATCCACTGCTGGAGGAGATTACAGATATCTGTAAAGAAGGGCTTTGGTTGTGCAGGAAGCATATCAATAGATGAATCCACATCAATAAGTCAATCCAGATTCATGACAGCCAAGACTATATGGTTCTATAAGCAGCCAAAGTTTTTCTTGGCAGATGGTATCTTCCATCTCTCCAAGCAGTGCAAATGTGTGCCTGAATCCTTGTGGCAACTTCTTCTCATGACTACAGGGATGAGTTAGTTTTCTAATATTTCCAGTTTAATTCTGCAACACCTGTTAATATATCTTGCATGTTTGTGGAAGACAACAACAATTGGGATGAGTTTTATTTGATCATGCAACATCTTTTTAACTTTCCCTAAAAACTGGAGATCTGCAAGATAAAAAAAAATATCCATAGATTCTGACAACAATCTCACTTCCCAGTAGGTCGGTCATTATCATCATCATTATAAACTTCCACTTTTGCTGTTAAGTGCTGTTGGGAAGTGAAGTTTTATACTTGATTGTGGCAGTCTTGAATCTTTAATTATTCCTAGGCGCAACTTGGTCTGACTTCCCATCTACTTAAAAGCCCCAGACTAGATAGGAAGCCTATACTAGTCAAAATAACACAGTACAGAATATAATATATCAGTATCACACTCATTCCAGCTAACTTAAAGAACTGTAAAAGGATTGACACAAACCACTGAATGTAAAATAATAATACACAGTGTAATCAGTACAATACAGTTAAAGACATTAAGGAATGAATTCAACAATGGATCGAAGAAATTCCTATTCTTTGAGCTGCCGATTGCCTATTTCGGTTGCTGCCTCATGATTGCACACTCCTCCTTGTCAGCAGCAGGGCAAAGTAACTTTATTTAAGTAAATTACACATACTCACCCATGCTCTACAGAACTTCCCGGGTGAATTAGTTACTTTCCACAAGGAGATATAGATAAGCAAGGCATTAAGCCTTCCGCTAGCTCTTGAAACCATGTCACGAGGCAGTCAGCTCAAATTCTCAAAAAACCCAAAAGCAGGAATATATTCTTCCAGCAAAGTGGCGGTGGTTCAGCCAATAAACTTGGCCTCCACAGACCTAAAAAATCACTTACCCAAGAGTGAATATATATCTTAACTCATGCCCAATAGACTTAGGATCAAATATAATCCTTATATCATCCTTCTGACACCAAATTATCAAAGATGGACTATTTCTCATGCAAAAAAGTCCAAATTTCGAAAATAGTTCATTTACAAAGAGGTGTGCAAGATGATGACAAGTTTAAAAGCAAGGGGTGTTTTGTTGGTCATGTGTCATTATCTCAGAGTTATGTTTTTAAAGTGGATTCTTCATAACAGTGTATAGAAAAAGCGCAGATCAAAATAGCCCGATTCTGGGGTCAAAGGGTTATTTTATGTAATGTATATCACCAAAGGTGAATCTGCTTACTGTATTTGTCAGTGGGATTGTGTAAATTTTCAAATCTAATATTATGTCAGTTTTAGCATATACCTGTGAAAGTTGGAGAACCATTAAAGGTATCTGAAAACAAATGCCTGAGATGATTGATGAAAATTAACTCTTTAAGGCTCGAGCAATGCTGTGAGTGTTGACTGAGAAGTTCCAGTTTGCCAAAACAACACAACAAATGCCTGAGACGATTGATGAAAATTAACTCTTTAAGACCCGAGCAATGCTGTGAGTGTTGACTGAGAAGTTCCAGTTTGCCCAAACAATAAAACAAATGCCTGAGACGATTGATGAAAATTAACTCTTTAAGGCCCGAGCAATGCTGTGAGTGTTGACTGAGAAGTTCAAGTTTGCCCAAACAACACTGTCAGAGTCGATCATGTGTCCCGTACATATTGCTTTGTACAGGGCTCCGTATTTGTTTATAATGTTGGGAACTACCATTCAAGTATTCAGGAAAGGTCACACTAATGTTTTCCTGTGAATAATATTCTGTTTTCAAAGACACGTGGGCAGATTGATCTGATTCATAGATAGCTAGCGTTGAATTGTGCATTTTCTAAGTTTTCACGTGCCATGGATACCAATGTTCCAAACACAAGTACAGACCACAAAATGCATCTTTCTGCAGCTAAAACTCAGAAACTGTTTTAGTTGAATGTTTATAGTTCTGATAATGATAATACAAATTTAGATTTTTTAGAAAGTGATTCGGACGGTGTATATTACACCAGCGGCAGCTGAGCGATCAGCTGTTTGGGAATCTGGTGATTCTAATGGGTTTACACAGAGAATGTTCTATTGCTACCGTAATTTGGGTGTAAGAAAAGGAATGTACTCTTAACAAATAGACAGTACTATTCTATGGCTAAGCTACATTGAAATCATTGCAGTTTCAGTTTGTAAATAACTTTACAAAGTAAACAGTAAATAGTGTGTGTGTGTAATGAACCATTTTTCTGCCATTGTTTTCGCTGAAATTTTGCTCAGCACTCTGTAAGAACTAAGAGCCCCCTGAGTGCCAAACTAACCCAGAAACTTACCATAACTTTTGATTTTGTTAGGAAATTAAACACATTTTGAAGTTTTATTCTTAAATTTGGATATTCACCACTCATGTGACTGCAAAACTATGGTAAGTAGGGAATTTTTTTTTTTGTGTGTGTGTAAAATTATTTTGTGAAGTTAACACAGGCTGAATTATTTTTTCCTACTAACTATAACAGTATTAAACGTATATTTATCATCAAATTCAAAATGTACATTCATTTCTGTTTAAAAACATATATTCTTTTGTAGGGATTAGAGGTATATTACATTCTCTATTGCCTTTTTGTACCCCCCCCCCCCCCCCCCCCCCCCCACTGACATGTTTGTAAAGGGAAATTATATATCAGATGGGACCTCAAACACCTGAGCACATTCTGCAGGCCTGCTCACTATACTTATAACAACTAAGAGAAACCTAGCCTCAAGAACAAAGTGCACAGAGCAAGCTATGGGGAACCATGAATGACCTGCAGCTGGCATGTGAATTTACAGAGGCAGCCTGCCTGACGATCTGACCTTAACATACAAAACCAAACACAAAGAAGAAAAAGAAATAGGATGAATTTAAAAAAAGTGAAGAAACAAAATCCAGAGGTAGAAGTGGTCAGTCACATAAATATTTTGCTCAGGCCATGCAGACATGTTTGGGAATGAGCAGGCAGATAGGCTGGCTAGACTGGCTTTCCTGGGGGTTGGGGGGGTGGTGGTAGTGTGTACTGCAACTGCACAAGGCAGAGGGATCTCTCGCCTGTGAGACAAGGCAACAAATACAATGGAAATACTGAAAACCAGCACCTAGAGAGAATCATGTAGCAGGGAGTGTCTACAGGCTCTTGGCATCACTTGAGACTCAGGGGAATGGGGGGGGGGGGGGGCAGATGGGTAGTTAACTAGATGACAACTGATACAAACAGTATTGAAACTTCACTAGAAGATGACATGGGCTTGTCCTGCATGTTGTGATGTCAATTCTTTAACCAGATGACCCAGAAAAACAAATTTCAGCAAAACAAAAGGACAAACAAATCACTAAAAAGGCACTGAAATGGAAAACATATGGCATTAGGAAACAAGGATGTCTAAGAGAAACATTGCTGGCAGAGGATGAAGGGGCTGCCTGAATTTCATCCATGACATAGAAAAGATTGCACAGGACAGAACAGAGTGGAAGGAGGACTGTAAGCCCTATGTGACAGATGAATGGCAAACATGGCAACAGTGATGACTGCAAATGCCAGTGGGTAACTCACATCAATTTTTTCCAGCACTCCTTTGACCTCTATGCTGGGGATGTCATGATAATAGGCACAGGACAGGTTCCTGCGGATGTCAACTATGAATGACAGGGGCTCTAGCAGTATGATCTCTGCTGCAGTGCTGCCGGCCCCATGCTGGACAATACCTCTGAAATGTACATTGTGAAATGTCAGCTCAATCTTGTGGGAAACACTGTTAAAGTAAGAGAGCAGAACCATTTTTTTTTCTTTATAAAGACATAATCACTGGTCTTCTTCTTTTTCTTTGCATTCACCAGCAGTAAAAATCAGCTGGTTGTTCTAATACTTCTGGAGTTTAGTTTTGTTCCAGAACTTGTGTTTTGCATGCCCATCCATTTTACATATCCTGCTTGTTTGTGTGCATGCAGACTTTTGGTTCCTTGCCTCTCAGGCAGATGCACTCAGACTTAGAAGGAAACTCCTAATTAGTTGGCTCTTACGAAATGCCTGTTAAGGAGGTGGTGAGCCTAGTTTTTTTTCTGTCTACAGTTGGGCCCCAGAACCTACACATGTGGGGATATCAAGTGCAGCCAGAAAGCTTTTGTCAGCAGCATGCTAAGTGGTCAAGACATTTTCTTGCTCTGAACGTCATGGGCTGACTTCCCAGACTCTGTCACTCAGTTCATGAGTGCAGTTTTTACTGAGATCCTTGGGTATCATCACTGGAGCTACAGGTTCTGTGCTTGTACTGCTCTCTTAACAGTCAGCTAGTTAACCTACAGACCTGTTTTACAGACCTGGTTTATCTGTATGCAGACTGTTGGTTCTTGCCTATCATGAAGATGCAATCTGACTTTGAAGGAAACATCAGTAAACAGTCAGCTTTTAAGACATGCTTGCTGGGAGACATTAGGTCTATTCTTTTTTCTTTTTCCACAAAGTAATTCCAGAATCCACTTGGGCAAGGTTTTAGTTTCAAACCCCAAGGGAAGGTCCAGCGGTCACAGATACTAGGTATGGCAATGGATCGTTTTGTTTCGTTTATTTTGCTGTACATTTTCGTCGGTATCTATAGACGCGATTGCGACCCGAAAATTTGAAAACCAATTGTCTGTTATTCAGAAATTATTTTTCTGTGCTCTTTACGTAAAAGATAAAATCGGAAAAGTTATTAGAAGTTATTGGAGAGATGCCAGGCTTTGACCTGAGATGGTTTTGACGCGTATAAAATAAATCGATTTTTTTTGGGGCAGCACGCAGTGAATAACGGTAAGTAATTTCGTAAAGATCTTTTTAATTAGACTGATTACCGCAATATGTATTGTATCTTTGAATTCTGCGTTCATTTTTATATAAGTGTGGGAAATTTCAAAAAGATTGGCAATACAGCACATGTTTTAAAAAATTGGTTAGTAGCATCACTGTTTTCCCTTCAAATCCAATGACGGTAAGTAATTTCGTAAATATCTTCTTTATTAGCCTGATTACCGCAATGTGTGGTGTATTTTTGAATTCTGCGTTAATTTTTATTTAAGTGTGGGAAATTTCACAAAGATTGGCAATACAGCTCATGTTTAAAAAAATTGTTTAGTGGCATCACTGTTTTGGCTTTAAATCCAATAACGGTAAGTAATTTCGTAAATATCTTCTTAATTAGCCAGATTACCGCAACGTGTGTTGTATTTTTGAATTCTGCGTTCATTTTTATATAAGTGTGAGAAATTTCACAAAGATTGGCAATACAGCTCATGTTTAAAAAAATTGTTTAGTGGCATCACTGTTTTGGCTTTTAATCTTATAACGGTAAGTAATTTCATAAATATTGTTTTAATTAGCCAGATTACCGTAATGTGTGTTGTATTTTTGAATTCTGCGTTAATTTTTATATAAGTATGGGAAATTTCACAAAGATTGGCAATACAGCACATGTTTAAAAAAATTGTTTAGTGGCATCACTGTTTTGGCTTTGAATTCAATATGTTTGCACTAGGAGACCGTTTTTCCCGCTTTATAATTAACTTAAAATAATTATTAAATTAGCTAACGTTATTTTAATCATTTAAAAAAAAATCCACAACCATTGTAGCATTTGTTCATGCATCTGTCATTATTTAGAGCCCTTCGCATTCTCTGTTGGATATTTTTTTTCCTGATCACCCTCAAATCCCAATAATTAATTTGGGCCATCATTGCGCATTTTCTAAGATTATTCTTTAGTAATTAACTTCAGATACTTAGTAAATTAATAATGTTAAGTGAGTTACTTTTTAAACATCTACAACTCTTGTAGCATTTTTTAATGCGTCTGTTATTATTTAGAATCCACGGAATTTTCAGTCGGAATTGGTAAATCTAAGTGGTCGAGAAACAACAGCAGCGCTGACAGCGTTCCCTTTCATCAGGCCTGCCAGTACTTGGGCTTTCCCCCAAGAACTGGGTTTTTTATACGACACCTTGGGTTAAGATTTTTGGAATCTTTTTTTTTTTTTTTAAACATATATATCCTTATATAAAAGTGGGTAAATGTTTCATTTCGTAATTATAAAATTAACTATAAAATATGTACTATTTGTCAATTTTGTTTTTCTTATATATTGCTTGGGTTTTTGGTATGCTGTCACATACCGTTCGTGTCGCGTGCCTGATTTAAGGATTTCTCCTTAAGAACCAACAGAACTCTGAAATAAAATAATGTTGAGGCGTCGCCTCGCATTGTGGTCTAAGGGATATCCCGTGGCCAATATACGCTCAACTTATTTTAGGAGTAGGGCAACTTAAGTTCTGGCACTACAGAATATCTACTAATCCTAATCGCAACTTGGCTGGACACCCCCACTATTATAACAAGAAAGCCCCTAGGCTATGATAGTGTACTATCACAGCCATGTTAACACAGATTAAACTTACTAATCACACAAACATAAAAGCTAGACAGTTTGAACAGTGAATAATGGACACTCAAGTCAATAATGAAACTTTCTGAACATGTAATAAATGCAACACATACATTATATAAGAATCAGCAAAGAACTTCAAGAACCCAGAGTGATAGGAAGGACAAAAACTTCAAAACAGATCTGACTGAATGTGTAAGAGATTCCCAAGGTCCGCCTAGATCATCATCATGATCATGTGGACGACTAACAGTGAAGCCCGGCAATAAACCAATTGACCACACTTATCTGAATTCCTGGTTTCTTGAACTTGCTGAATATTCAGTCACTGTGTTGTTACGTTGAAGACAGTCCCACACTAGACACTCAAACACAGGTGATACACCCAAGCTCCTGGAGAGGATCTCGGGTACCAAGTCAATCAAAAATGATGGTGAAGGTACAACACCCATTATGTAGTCCATAGACCAACTGGAGGATTTCCCTAATGGATGACAAAAGTTTGGTTTACAATTGGATGCCCACCACTGGCTTGGACATTGGTGACTTCCTTGTAGGTGTTTTTGTGGACTGCTGATTCACTGCCTGGCCTCCAAGGAGATACCATCCTGTATCAAGAAGGAACTCAGAATTAGCAGTCATCTCAGGGGTTACATGTCAAGCTCAGTTTATTAACATCCACATTAGTAATCATTCAGAGGAGAGTTTTCAGGATAAAGAGACAGTATAAGTCTCTAAATATCATCTCTGTTGTTCAGTCAGTAACAGGGACAAGAGACGAGTAGCAGAGTGGAGACAGATAGACTCTATCAAACATAGAATATCAACTCTCCTCGCCCACCTCTGCACTTGTAGATGTACATCCCATCTCACTCTCTCACATATATATATTTTATACCTCCACATTCTGCCCACTGCACACCCAGTGTTGTTGTGCTAAAAAAAAAACTCTAACGTCACAGTGCCTAGCTGGCTGAAGTGTGACCCAGTTAAATATGTCCGCTATTTGACACAAACTCTGTCGGCTGGTTAGAGAATAATTAACTTGCTGAGTTTAATATATTTATAATGGTGTGGGTCAGGTAGGGCACAAACTATTAGCCTGCGAAGGGAAAGGTTTGATTTCAGAGGCTTGAGTGTCTGGACACCAAGAACGGCCTAGTTCTGTGCGGTCACACAGCTGAATCTTTCCTCCCTGCAGCAGCTGCTAACTTTATAGAGACATATATCATGGTACTTGTAAACTATAATCAACTTACCCAAGCTTAGGAATCCTTCAAAGATTAAACTGGTATTTTGAATGCGCCAAGATTTAATCAGAGAGGTGACATACTTCTGCACACCTAGGAAGTCAGGCAAAGAATGACCCAGCCTAATCTCGCTTTGCGTCTCTAGAAAAAAAATGTCCCGTACAAGTACACCAAGGAGTAAAAAGGTTTCCAGGAATTCGGAATATTACTCCAGAAAATATATATCCCACAGTTGCAAGTTTGAAAATGTAGACTTTTCAAAACAACTAGAGGGTATAGAAATATCTATTCCACCAGATAGAGGTATATATCAAAATAATTGATTATATACCCACCGGACGGGTTTAAATTTGAAATGTGACCTGCCCGCTAGGGGCGTCAACGTCACGACGAGTCTACTGTGCAGGGTAGACACCTCTTGACATAAGCTTAGCTTCAGGTTTGACAAAAATCCCATTGGCAACCCTCCCATGCTTGGCTGTCCGCGTGTGGCTGCTATAGATCTATTTCTTACATTCAATGCTGGGTGAACATGGGAGCCAAGGTCATTTTTGAAAGAAAAGTAAATCCGACCTGACCTGACTCCCAGAAATGAACACACCTGCTGTGTTTGCCCTGTTGTTAACACTGTCACCGACCTATTATGAAAACGGCTAGTACCACTAGTGGGCTCATGTTTTCTTCTACCATATAGAAAGGAGAGTTGGGGGAGGGGCAGTAGAAGATTGAGAGAAAGTTGAGAAAGAGAGGGAGCAGGAGGAGGAGAGAGGAATTTAAAAAAAAAAGAGACTAAGAAAAGAAAGTCGACACTGAGACATGGGGAAAAAGAAAGGAAAGGAAAAAGAAAGAAAGAAGAGGAGAGATACCAGGGAAAGAAGGTAGCAGGAAGGGGGTGCGGCCATCCCGGTATCATCACTGGGGGGGGGGGGGGGGGGGGGGGAAACAACCACCCCAGGTGTCATTACTGTGCGGAGATAGACCACCCGGTTGACATCGCTGTTGCAAAGGGGGGGGGGGGGGGGGGGGGGGGGGGGGGGGGGGGGGGGGGGGGGGGGGGGGGGGGGGGAGTTTCCGGTATTTGTTAATTAGGTCACGTCAACTGACATTGGCACATTTATCTGATCTTTATGTTCGCCTTGCCAGGACACACAATATGATATGTTTTAAGCCAGGCTCGTATGCCCGGCTCTCTAGCGAAGTTGGTTAAACCTGACTTTCGCAGCGGCCGGGTGACGAACTCCTTGTGGTCCGGGTTCACTCCCGGGGGTAGGCAGAAAAGCCACATTTCTCCCAGATTAACGGTACCTATAATGGAATCAATGCCGAAGGGTTGCGATATCCATAGTACCGAACCAAAGGGTTTACAACTCATGGTTTCTGGATACGTTAAAAAAAAAAAAAAAAAAAAAGCAAGGCTCGCTGGCAGACAACTGTAAATGTATAAGGTTTTATTTGAAAAATAAATCAGACTGCAGACATTTTCCTATGTTAAATAGGCGCATATCGTAGTGTATGTAATTGAGACATGCATAAACGGTTAGGTCTCACTGTCCCGATTCTAGCAATATATGGTTGCTAAGGGATTCGTTCAAAAACAAAAAAGTTGTGGCCGTAAAATGCAAACATTGAGTCATTTCATCTCACTGGGTCGCAGCCGGAAGCCATGTTTCAAGGATTTCCACTACAATTTTTCTGTCGTGGTGTCCGCCACTAAAATGTTAATATCTCCGCTTAGAATCGACTTACAGGCTTAAATGAGGTACCATTGGATTTGTAATTTTAATTTTCATCTAGCTGTTACAATTTCGTAAGTAAAAACACAAAAAATAAAACTTCACTACCATCCCTACAGATACCTAGCACAGTAAAAGTAAAGTAACTAATGGACATATTTTTACACCCTGATGTGCACTGGACATAGAACTGTTTCAAATCAACTGACACTTGCTGAATAATGTGCTCAGTATTTTGCCAATCGCTTTTACTTTTTCTAGTACCTATTTTAGTCTGACTGACCTGGCAACTCATACCAACTTTTACAAATTAGCCTTGTTAGTGGATTTGAACCATGAGCAATGATAGTAGCTAGTGCATTTACATGGCTTGGGGGCCAAGTCTGCCAGAGGAAAAGTTATGTAACCTCAAAAAACATGTGACAACCAGATGAATACAACAGTCAAGTACCTGGAAATGCAGAGATTTGTCAGCTTGACTATCATATTTTCAACAAACCAGTTATCCTTCTTGGTCTTAATGGCTCCATGCTCAAACCTGTTGTGTACTGTAACATCCCCCAGATGGACATTCAGCACGCTCTGACTCCGGGAGTTCTGAGGCACCACAATCAATGGTGCTTTAATCTATGAAAAACAAAAGTTTTGAGGCACCACAATCTACGAGGCTTTGATCTATGAAAAAAAAAGTTTTGAGACAGGATAATCAACACTGCTTTAATCAATTAAAAAAAAAAAAAAATTCTGAGGCACCACAATCCACGGTGTTTCAGTCTATGAAGAAAACTAAGTTTTGAGTCACCACAATCAATGGTGCTTTAATCTATGAAAAACAAAAGTTTTGAGGCACCACAATCAATGGTGCTTTAATCTATGAAAAACAAAAGTTTTGAGGCACCACAATCAACGAGGCTTTGATCTATGAAAAAAAAAGTTTTGAGACAGGACAATCAACACTGCTTTAATCAATAAAAAAAAAATTCTGAGCCACCACAATCCACAGTGTTTCAGTCTATGAAGAAAACTATGTTTTGAGGCACCACAATCAACAGTGCTTCAATCAATAGGGAAAACAAAATTCCGAGGCACCATAATCAGCAGTGCTTCAATCTATGAGGAAAATGAAGTACTGAGGCACCACAATCAACAGTGCTTCAATCAATAGGGAAAACAAAATTCCGAGGCACCATAATCAGCAGTGCTTCAATCTATGAGGAAAATGAAGTACTGAGGCACCACAATAAATGGTCCTTTAATCTATGAAGAAAACAATGTTCTGAGGCATCACAATCAAAGGTGCTTCAATCTATAAAGAAAACAAAGTTCTGATATGAAGAAAACAAAGTTCCTAGGTGCAACAATCAACGGTGCTATAATCTATGAAGAAAATGAAGAGGTTTATCTATACTCCTAGTGATGTTGAGACAGTAAATTAATGTTTAAGACATCTTGCCAGTAATAATGAGACAGTCAAATTGTGCTATTAACCAAGACATCTTGCCAGTGATGTTAAGCCAATAAATAATATTACAAAAACAAAGAAATCTTGCTAGTGATGTTCAGAGACAGCTAATGCTAGATTAACCAAAAGATCCTGCTAGTGATGTTCAGAGACAGATAATGCTAGATTAGCCAAAAGATCTTGCTAGTGATGTTCAGAGACAGATAATGCTATATTAAACCAAAAGATCTTGCTAGTGATGTTCAGAGTCAGATAATGCTAGATTAAACCAAAAGATCTTGCTAGTGATGTTCAGAGTCAGATAATGCTATATTAAACCAAAAGATCTTGCTAGTGATGTTCTAAGTCAGATAATGCTAGATTGAACCAAAAGATCTTGCTAGTGATGTTCAGAGTCAGATAATGCTGTTTAAACCAAAAGATCCTGCTAGTGATGTTCAGAGTCAGATAATGCTAGATTGAACCAAAAGATCTTGCTAGTGATGTTCAGAGTCAGATAATGCTGTTTAAACCAAAAGATCCTGCTAGTGATGTTCAGAGATAGATAATGATGTATTAAACCAAAAGATCTTGCTAGTGATGTTCAGAATCAGATAATGCTATGTTAAACCAAAAGATCTTGCTAGTGATGTTCAGAGTCAGATAATGCTATATTAAACCAAAAGATCCTACTAGTGATGTTCAGAGTCAGATAATGATGTATTAAACCAAAAGATCTTGCTAGTGATGTTCAGAGTCAGATAATGATGTATTAAACCAAAAGATCTTGCTAGTGATGTTCAGAGTCAGATAATGATGTATTAAACCAAAAGATCTTGCTAGTGATGTTCAGAGTCAGATAATGATGTATTAAACCAAAAGATCTTGCTAGTGATGTTCAGAGTCAGATAATGATGTATTAAACCAAAAGATCTTGCTAGTGATGTTCAGAGTCAGATAATGATGTATTAAACCAAAAGATCTTGCTAGTGATGTTTAGAGTCAGATAATGATGTATTAAACCAAAAGATCTTGCTAGTGATGTTCAGAGTCAGATAATGATATATTAAACCAAAAGATCTTGCTAGTGATGTTCAGAGACAGATAATGCTATGTTAAACCAAAAGATCCCACTAGTGATGTTCAGAGACAGATAATGCTATATTAAACCAAAAGATCTTGCTAGTGATGTTCAGAGTCAGATAATGCTATATTAAACCAAAATATCCCCCGTGTGGGTTCCAGAGCCCCATTGTGGGGAAAACAAGAATAGACCAACTGCCTCCCCAAAAGCATGTCGTAAGAGTCGACTAATTGGGGAGCTTCCTTTGAAGTTGGAGTGCATCTGCCAGAGAGGCAAGGAACCAACAGTCTGTATTTAAGAGAATGAGATCTGTAAAACTGATGCACACGCAACACTCAGGTTCTGGAGCAGGACTGCAGTTCAGTTGTGGACGAGCAACCAGATCTTTCCGCCAGAGTGTACAGCCTGTGAACGCAAAGAAGAAGAAACCAAAATATCTTGCTAGTGATGTTCAGAGACATAAAATGCTAAATTAACCAAAAGATCCTGCTAGTGATGTTCAGAGTCAGATAATGCTATATTAAACCAAAAGATCCTGCTAGTGATGTTCAGAGTCAGATAATGCTATATTAAAGCAAAAGATCCTGCTAGTGATGTTTAGAGTCAGATAATGCTATATTAAAGCAAAAGATCCTACTAGTGATGTTCAGAGTCAGATAATGCTATATTAAACCAAAAGATCTTGCTAGTGATGTTCAGAGTCAGATAATGCTATATTAAACCAAAAGATCCTGCTAGTGATGTTCAGAGTCAGATAATGCTATATTAAAGCAAAAGATCCTACTAGTGATGTTCAGAGTCAGATAATGCTATATTAAACCAAAAGATCCTGCTAGTGATGTTCAGAGTCAGATAATGCTATATTAAACCAAAAGATCCTGCTAGTGATGTTCAGAGTCAGATAATGCTATATTAAACCAAAAGATCCTGCTAGTGATGTTCAGAGTCAGATAATGCTATATTAAACCAAAAGATCCTGCTAGTGATGTTCAGAGTCAGATAATGCTATATTAAACCAAAAGATCCTACTAGTGATGTTCAGAGTCAGATAATGCTATGTTAAACCAAAAGATCCTGCTAGTGATGTTGAAATATTAGGCCACTATAACTAACTAAAACACCTTGCTAGTGATGTTGAAATATTAGGCCACTATAACTAACTAAAACATCTTGATAGTGATGTTGAAATATTAGGCCACTATAACTAACTAAAACATCTTGCTAGTGATGTTGAAATATTAGGCCACTATAACTAACTAAAACATCTTGCTAGTGATGTTCAGAGACAGATAATGCTAGATTAAACTAAAACATCTTGCTAGTGATGTTGAAATATTAGGCCACTATAACTAACTAAAACACCTTGCTAGTGATGTTGAAATATTAGGCCACTATAACTAACTAAAACATCTTGATAGTGATGTTGAAATATTAGGCCACTATAACTAACTAAAACATCTTGATAGTGATGTTGAAATATTAAGCCAACAAAAGTAAGAAGGGGACTGTGTGGTCTTAGGGCATGGTGTCTGCTTCAAGTGCTATAGGTCACGGGTTCAAGCCCCTGGTGAAGGCTGGGATTTGTTTCATGCACACTTCTAGTAATTTCCCCTGGTCTTTGAGTAGTAACACCAGACGCCCGTGTGAACTGTTGCGCACATAAAGCATCCCTTAGCAGTTGGAAATAAAAAATAGTTACCTAACAGTTCTGCTATTGCAAAATTTAGAGTTCAAAATCTACTCAAAGTATTTCAGAGTTTATGCACTGCGCTGAGATTCTTCGGACTCAAGCTTGAGTTAGAAGAAGAATAGAGCACTTATGGGTTACCACCATGTGCCATAATGTTAATCCATTGAAAAAACATAAACATAAACTAAGACATTTTGCTAGTGATGTCGAAATATTAAGTCAATATAACTAATTCAAACATTTTACTAGTAATATTGAGATATTAAACTGACATAACTAAGACATCTTGCTAGTGATGTTGAGATATTAAGCTGAAACAACTAACCAAAACATCTGGCTAGTGATGTTAATATATTAAGCCAACATAACTAAGACATCTTACCAGTGACATTAAGATATTAAGCTGATATAACTAACTAAAACATCTTACTATTGATGTTGAGATATAAGGCTGACATAACTAAGACATCTTACTAGTGACATTAAGATATTAAGCTGACATAACTAACTAAAACATCTTACCGGTGATGTTGAGATATAAGACTGACATAACTGAAACATTGCCAGTGATGTAAAGAGAGTCAGCTGGTAGCAAATAAAAGTGACTAACCATGACCTCTAATTTCACATGAGGAACATTCTCTTGCAGATTTTTGGCCATATCCATAGAAGCTTCCTGCACAAGTCTTCTAGCCTCGTCCAACTTGGCTTTCGCAACAGCAAAATTGTCAAAGAAGTGCTGGATTTAAAAAAAAAAATTCTTTTTGCTTAGGTGGTTCTTTCCTGAAGATCAAGATAAGTGCATTCAATGTATGGAGTAACACCAATGATAAGCTTTAAAGTCATCAAATCACATTTACTGAAAGACCCTTCTGTGCCAGTGCTGCATCTGGAATAAGATGATAGATATATATTTTATAGGCCCATGAGCTCTCTAGGGTCATGTAATCAACCTTTAATAACCAGAAGATTGCCTGGTATTCATTTTAGGCCCAGTCAGCTAAGGAGATAATAACAAATCCACACAATGCAGATTCAAACTCAAGACCTATGGGTCCACAGGTAAGCTTCTAATCATTGTGCTTCTGTGGCTTCCTTCTTGTAGTGAAGTGGGCAGTGTCTTCTCAATCATGTAGTTTCAGATGTACTGTTTCTTTTCCTGTGATTTAGACAATATCCTTGATTCTATCTGATTGATATCAGAGTGTTGGTATAAACACCTTATTGACCACACTTCATTTCTGGACTAATGTAGGTTATGTATGCTTGAGAGTAATGGTGATAGTTGGCAGATCACTGCATTTGTGAGGAACTAAATTTACTTATTATTATGAATATAAATGTCTTTGTGATGCGATGAATAGATATATGCAGAAAAGTCTTGCAGCATTGTACATCTTCTTCTTCTGCACTTGCTCTTTGACTGCTGTGGGTGTTAAGAGAGTTGCTAAGTTGTGGTTCTTGCTCATCTGGCCACCTCAACTATAGACACGATGTCATGTTGTAGAGTTTCATTGATGTTATCTTTCCACCTGTTTTTGGTCTACCTTGTGCTCTACACCCCTCTCCTCTTATTGTATATGCTTTGTATGATATAGTATCATTGTGACGATATGACCTTAATGTTTTCAGAAAGTAATGTGTTTAATGATTTCTTCTGTTTAATACAGAAACTACAAACTATAATTATTTTTACTAGGCACTAAACCTAAATATTACAACCATGTGAGTTTTAACATTATTTCCAGTTCATAGCCCAGACAAAGCAACCAGTCCTGGCCTAAGATTATCTAATATTACTACCCAGTCTACCTGGGGAAACCAGACCAGAGGTGTCAGATGTTACCTACCTAGTCTTTAAACCTGCCAAACCAGGGGAAGTAAGTCTGACCAACATGAAAGTCCAGACACTGGACTGTCACCATCTCTGCTGTCAGTAAGCATTGCAGTGAACTAAAGAAAAAACACAGTACTCTGCAGATGTTACTTTAACTCTCTGTGTTCAAAGAACATATTTTAATTATTGTTTTTTTTCTGTCTGGAAGTTAAAATATTTAACACTGTGGGACAGAAGGAAATGAAGCCAGAATTGGGGCAGAGTGGGCTGGTGAAACAACCTGATAGTTCACCATGAGTTTAGACAAATAATGGCATGTAAATCAGAAACAGCTAGTTACTTGGCATTAAGTGCTTTCAAACAGTTGTGTGTGAATCTATACACTTATCTCAGCCAGCCAGCAGAAGTGCTCACCACAATGGACATGCAAAACTTGTTGACAAACACTATCTGAGCTCTGCCCAAATGGAGGGACAGTATAGCATCCACATTATTAATATCCTTGGCCAGGTTCTTAAAGTGGGTCAGCTCCAGCCTCAACATGTCTGTTCCCTGAACTGAGAAGATCTGCAAGTATAAACTGTGTAGTCAGACAATTTATCATTTTAGTGTTCAGACAAATATTCAAGCTGTGGTTATAACAATCACACAATGGACCTTTGCTTTAGGACCCTTTTCACAACAGTAAGGCACTGGGGGAAATGGGGTTAGGCCTATAAAAAACAAACTGGCAATCAAACAGTGATGTAGTCAACATCATACTGGCAATCTTTGCTCCTCAGGACATTAGGCCTGGCAGACCTGGCTGGGAAGGAAGGGTGGGGAAGGGGGTTGTAATATTGTAGATACTGCCATATGGTTGTGAAATGAGGTGCTTCTACATATATGCATATATCTTGCCATGGCGATATTCACTATGTATAAGTACATAACCCCCCCCCCCCCACCCCCACCCCACCTAAATGTATGCACACACACATTGAAACATGTCAGCCAGCATATGTGAAACACTAGGGCAACTACATACATTTTAAGCAGCAGGATTGAGACAAGAAGACAAATACAGACATTTCCTGCAGTTCAACTGAGATAAGAAGACAAAAATATTATATGTCACATAGGGCTTACATGCCTTCTGACACATTCCGTTTTATCCTGTGTAATCACTTTAATATCATGGATGGAATGGTTATAATTTTTCTCAGACATTTAGATGTTTTTATTACATATGTTTCAGTGTATGATTTCATGTTTATAAATTAGGACTTGAATACTGATATTTATTACAATGAAATGCAATGAAATTATAATGTTTCAAACATAAACAAAAGCATGTGCACTGGCTGTGGGGATGTTATGCCACATGTGCAGCCATGTAGTGATGATTTTGATATTTCACAATGAACTCAATGACATGTGTTTACCTACCCAGGAGATTGACAACCCAGGGAGGGAATAACCATGAGAGTATATGACTGACTGTCACCAGAAATATAATTTCAGGACAGCAGACTCATATGCAATTCTGGGTTCTCAGCACATAACCTGTTACCACATGTCCACATCAAAACCCTGTCAGCCAGTTCTGAAGTTTCATTCAGGACAGAAAACAAACGTATAGGACTAGAACTATCATGACAGGACTTAAGGGAAAAGGCAGGCGATGTAGGACATCAGTGTGAAACATTTTTGTGTAAGTCTGGACACTACACATATGTGCTTGTTTCCTTTATCACAGTTCTCACAAGAGCATGGACCAGTCAGTACCTATCCTAAGCAGTTGGTCCACTGTATGAGCCTACATTGCCTAGCAAGCTTACCAGGCTGGGAAAAGATAGGCAGAGCCTCAAATCGAGGGATGTCAGAGGTTTTATTTTCATGAACCAAACATTACATTACATTATTCATTTTTGCTCCTGAACCTTATCATCAGCATAAGGACATCAGTCTAATCTCATATGCTCATTGCTCTAGCTGAAGCATCTCAATACCACCATACCATCACTATTTGTTTAAACAAATTTTCTATACAAAATGTCATCCAAATGATTGCTACAGTCGAGTCTGGATAAGTAGAAGTCGCAGCGACCTCAGAAAATGTTTCCACTTATCAGGATTTCTACTTATCCAGACAGCACACATAATTGAAAAAATTGCCAGGTCTAAGCTGGTCATATCGACTTAACAGAAACTGGACTTAACAGAGTTTGACTTAATTAAGTGGACTCGACTGTAGTATCATAACTCAATATATCAAGTTTTATACTACATCATTTTGTCAAATTCCAAGTGTATTTGTTACATCTCTAACTAAACTGTTATATAGAATTACATTTGGTGGGGGGGGGGGGGGGGGGGGGGGGGGGGGGGGGGGGGGGGGGGGGTTGGGGGGGGGGGGGGGGGGGGGGCTTATCTTTTCACCCTTGACCAGGAGGAGGTTGTCATGAGGGATCACCTGCCCTGTCTACCAATTCACAAATTAATCTAGACATCTAAAACCACTTTCCTTTTTCTATGGGTACCAAGTGCAGCTACTGTTAATTTATATTATGAGCCAAATATTGCTGTTTTCATTAGTAAAGATTCTTATGTGGAGGTGGGGTGCTGGGATTCAAACTCACACTCATCACAAAGGCACCTATCCATGAGCAAGGCACCTGTCCAAGAGCAACGTGGGACAGTTATGCACTATGAGAGAAACAGCAGAATAACGTGTTTTTCTGAAGCAGCACAACTAATAAATGCTAAATCAGCAGACATGAAGTCAGCAACCTCTGAAGCAGCACAACTACTGAATGCTAAATCAGCAGACATGAAGTCAGCAACCTCTGAGTCAGCACAACTACTGAATGCTAAATCAGCAGACATGAAGTCAGCAACCTCTGAGTCAGCACAACTACTGAATGCTAAATCAGCAGACATGAAGTCAGCAACCTCTGAGTCAGCACAACTACTGAATGCTAAATC
Source organism: Candidula unifasciata (assembly GCA_905116865.2). Lineage (NCBI taxonomy): Eukaryota > Metazoa > Mollusca > Gastropoda > Stylommatophora > Geomitridae > Candidula > Candidula unifasciata. The sequence goes on along the minus strand of CAJHNH020000223.1, from coordinate 281,423 downwards.
AGCAGACATGAAGTCAGCAACCTCTGAGTCAGCACAACTACTGAATGCTAAATCAGCAGACATGAAGTCAGCAACCTCTGAGTCAGCACAACTACTGAATGCTAAATCAGCAGACATGAAGTCAGCAACCTCTGAGTCAGCACAACTACTGAATGCTAAATCAGCAGACATGAAGTCAGCAACCTCTGAGTCAGCACAACTACTGAATGCTAAATCAGCAGACATGAAGTCAGCAACCTCTGAAGCAGCACAACTACTGAATGCTAAATCAGCAGACATGAAGTCAGCAACCTCTGAAGCAGCACAACTACTGAATGTTAAATCAGCAGACATGAAGTCAGCAACCTCTGAGTCAGCACAACTACTGAATGCTAAATCAGCAGACATGAAGTCAGCAACCTCTGAGTCAGCACAACTACTGAATGCTAAATCAGCAGACATGAAGTCAGCAACCTCTGAAGCAGCACAACTACTGAATGCTAAATCAGCAGACATGAAGTCAGCAACCTCTGAAGCAGCACAACTACTGAATGTTAAATCAGCAGACATGAAGTCAGCAACCTCTGAGTCAGCACAACTACTGAATGCTAAATCAGCAGATATGAAGTCAGCAACAACAAAACAGTTTACTGCAGGTTAGCTGGAGGCAGACTCAAGAAAAGTAAGAGTCAAGTAAAGATCTCTTTTCACGCCTGCAGGTGCATCAGGCATATGGAAAGAGCACCCATATTTTTACAGACTAATCGGCACTAGTTGGGTAATGTGGTCAGCATTACGCTGGCCGTTTTTACTTCCCCAGGAAGTACCCATTTTAGGCTGGGTCCACCTGGGACGCCCCATACTATGATTAAAAATCCACGCAAAGAAGAGACATATGATTTGTTAGGCTGGCAACAGATAATAAATAATTTTTCCTATTTCAATAGCCCATGTCACACTGCACTGGTGATCACATGTTTTCACAACCCTCTGTCTCATCCTACTTTAATAATTACATAATGCTTTATCCCAAGAAAGGTTTCTTAAATTTTAGAACTCCCATATTGCAAAAGTGCAAGGAATTCCAGAGAAATTTGACTAAAAAGCTCAACAAAATGGGGAAGCAGAAAAACGTGTTATAAGTTTGAAAAAAGCTGCCCAGTCGAAACTTAACGTTGTGTTGTTTTGTGCACGTTTTTCTGCTTCCCCATTTTGTTGAGCTTTTAAGTCAAATTTCTCTGGAATTCCTTGTATTAGCTTGACTGCAGTCACCCCCATATTTTCACTATTTTTGCAAAAGTGCAGTAGAGTTCAGAGCTAACTGTCATGGTAGTGAAATGATGAGGATGTCAAGGAAGAGAACGTAGAAGGTAACATGGTGGTGGTCACTGCTAACCTTGGGGTGGTACGTCATAGGATCAGGATCTGTGACCTCAATTTTCCTCATGAGGGATGTAACACCTGTTGTTTGATGTTGCATGCCGATGCTAAACTCAATGCCTGAAATACCAGCAGCACTCTCACAGATTATAGTGACCACTAGTACAAAATAGCAAGAACAGTTACCCAAACTGAGAGCTAATTCTCGATACACTGTGAGGCCTCTTTTACATGCCATGAGCAATCACAGCCTACAGTTGAACAGTAAATGTTCCAGTTCCATGCCTTTAGGTGTACTGGGCATATGATGCCAGCTGTATTTTGAGAGCCCAATAAATATTTAGCTGGTTATTGTATCAATATCAATGCTGCCACTTTTACTTCCTAGGACATTTCCTGTTATCCATTTTCAGTTGCGTTAACATTCGAGCACAGAAGATATGGTTACAGAGCCCGCACCAAGTATGATCACATCTTGCATTGATATATTGCTACAAATCATTGCCAATAATTTGTTTACAGAAAAATGGCAGCTTTAGGCAAAAGATAATGAACCCCAGCTGGGTGGCTTAAATGTATTTTACTTGAGCTCTCTCAAAAAACAAGATAAAGAAAAATTATTTTAATACTAGCCATAAGAAACATGGTAGGATTCATTCACATTCATTGACAGTACTGGGTCAATGGAAAATAGTAATGCTGAAGAATGGTTCAGCTGAGCAACTGGAGCCAATCACAGACAGCAACAATGATCACTGAGTGCTGTGACAGTCCCAGGTATGATGGGTCTACATACAGACATTCTTCCTCTGCCTTTCCTTCCCCAATGAACAGATTCTCAGCTCTGCTTACATACATCCTCATTTTCTGGATCAGAAATAATGAGGACAGAAACAATACAATGCACAATGTATGCCTGTCATATTTCAGTTTACCTCATCGGGTGCTTTACTACAAAAAATATTGTGTAATATATTGTCTGTGGCCTCAATACGGAAAAACATTGTTTTGACATTCTTGATTTGCCAGAAGCTATGAAATTCTCTCCACAAGTCTGAATTATTAATCAATTCAATTTAGTCATCTTTTTCTGCAAAACAGGCAGATCTATCCAAGAACTCAGATATGCAAATGACACAGTTCTTCTTTCCAATAGTGTACATACTTAGACAAATTAAGTGTGACCATCAAAAAGTACAGGGAAGAAGAGTCACTTCTATGGCATATAACATTTTTAAAACTGTGATTTTATCTGTTGCAAAACCATTAGAGGCTGCTTGTGTCTGCTGATATTTTATCCCTCCAAAATGTTTTCTACAGGTTCTTATCAGTGCTCCAATCCTTGGAGGCTGCATCAGTTGCCCAGATTCTCAGACTGTTATGAAATAAATACAAATGTTGCAAAATGCCTTGGCAGCCAGATGCAAACTGCAAAGAGTTGAACTGGCCAGTGCAGAGGAAATATACTTATACTGTGAAAGTTATACTGAACAATGTGCACTCTAAATGACACACAATTTGATTGTAACCAGTAATGGAGAATATGCTGCTTTGAGATCCTCCTTGTGCAATGTAAGGGAGAAAACTATGGAGCAATCAATGTTCCATCAAAACTAGCCTTCACAACTCACAAACAGGAGTAAATATAAACGAGCCAACATATGGCTGTAGCTGAAAAATGTAAAGGTGAGAGGATGAACAAGCTCACCTTCTACTCTGGAATGCACGATGACACATTTTGCATTGCATAAACCAAGCTGAATGTTGTCCACTATAGCCTTGACTTTTAGCAACTGGATGTCTGCATGTGGCTTGTTTCCTGTTGAAGAAGTCAATGAAACAGTCACACACACACACACACACACACACACACTGACTGTGTAACAGGATACAATCATGACATAATCAGTGCAAGGGAGGAAAGATAATGAACACACTGACTTGGTAACAGGACAAAGTAATGAAAGTCAGTGCTAATAAAAGTCATAACAGACAATGCACTCCAACACTCTCTTTCATCCTGGTTGTTCACTCTCTGAGACTAATGTTCATCCATATCTTGATGTTACTCTCCTACATGTATCATTGTCTACCTCTAGCTTGCTTGCCTTAAATGTTTTCCTCTCTTAAGGTTATTTTATTTAAAGTGTTTTTAATTTTCTTCTCAAAGTCCATGCCATGTGGCATTAGTAGTCATGTCTGTCGACAACCTTTAGAAGTTTGCCACTTTATATGTAGATTGAGAAACAAAGTCAACTCACTCTCAGCAAACACAAAGTGAGAATTAAAGTAAACTCACTCTCAGCAAACACAAAGTGAGAATCAAAGTCAACTCACTCTCAGTAAACACACTGTGAGAATCAAGTCAACTCACTCTCAGCAAACACAAAGTGAGAACCAAAGTAAACTCACTCTCAGTAAACACAAAGTGAGAACCAAAGTAAACTCACTCTCAGCAAACACAAAGTGAGAACCAAAGTAAACTCACTATCAGGAAACACAAAGTGAGAACCAAAGTAAACTCACTCTCAGTAAACACAAAGTGAGAACCAAAGTCAACTCACTCTCAGTGAACACAAAGTAAGAATCTAAGTCAACTCACTCTCAGTAAACACAAAGTGAGAACCAAAGTCAACTCACTCTCGGTAAACACAAAGTGAGAATCAAAGTCAACTCACTCTCGGTAAACATAAAGTGAGAATCAAAGTCAACTCACTCTCGGTAAACACAAAGTGAGAATCAAAGTCAACTCACTCTCGGTAAACACAAAGTGAGAATCAAAGTCAACTCACTCTCGGTAAACACAAAGTGAGAATCAAAGTCAACTCACTCTCAGTGAACACAAAGTGAGAACCAAAGTCAACTCACTCTCAGTGAACACAAAGTGAGAATCAAAGTCAAGTCACTCTCGGTAAACACAAAGTGAGAATCAAAGTCAACTCACTCTTGGTAAACACAAAGTGAGAATCAAAGTCAAGTCACTCTCGGTAAACACAAAGTGAGAATCAAAGTCAACTCACTCTCGGTAAACACAAAGTGAGAATCAAAGTCAACTCACTCTCGGTAAACACAAAGTGAGAATCAAAGTCAACTCACTCTCAATGAACACAAAGTGAGAATCAAAGTCAACTCACTCTCAGCAAACACAAAGTGAGAATTAAAGTCAACTCACTCTCAATAAACACAAAGTGAGAATCAAAGTCAACTCACTTTCAGTGAACACAAAGTGAGAATCAAAGTAAACTCACTCTCGGTAAACACAAAGTGAGAATCAAAGTCAAGTCACTCTCAGTAAACACAAAGTGAGAATCAACGTCAAGTCACTCTCAATGAACACAAAGTGAGAACCAAAGTCAACTCACTCTCAGTGAACACAAAGTGAGAATCAAAGTCAACTCACTCTCAGTAAACACAAAGTGAGAATCAAAGTCAACTCACTCTCAGTGAACACAAAGTGAGAATCAAAGTCAACTCACTCTCAGTGAACACAAAGTGAGAACCAAAGTCAACTCACTCTCAGTAAACACAAAGTGAGAATCAAAGTCAAGTCACTCTCGGTGAACACAAAGTGAGAATCAAAGTCAACTCACTCTCAGTGAACACAAAGTGAGAACCAAAGTCAAGTCACTCTCAGTAAACACAAAGTGAGAATCAAAGTCAAGTCACTCTCGGTAAACACAAAGTGAGAATCAAAGTCAACTCACTCTCAGTGAACACAAAGTGAGAATCAAAGTCAACTCACTCTCAGTGAACACAAAGCTCCTTTGAGAGATGAGAGAAATAGTTGATGCTGCTCTTTTCTGCATGTCTGGAACATTACTGGGCTGCTTCCCTATTGCCTCAAATTTCTTAGAGAACTCCAACAAGCTGGAGGGACAGAGTCCAGGTATGTCAATTTTAGTGCATGAGAGAAGACAACACATGATCACAGCCACTGAATGTCAGCATATTCATTATAATGACTGCTTTCAGCAAACGATAACTTTGATTCTTCTGCCTGAGTACATCGACACTTCTTCTTTACCGTTCATTACATATTTGTGGGAAATTCATGTGTATATATGTATGTTTGTGTGTGTGTGTGTGTGTTTGTATATATGTGTGTATGTGTGTGTGTGTGTGTGTATATACTTTATGCCTTCGGCCAGTCCCACAGCGGTTGGGGGAAAGTAGGGGGGGGGGGGGGGAGTGTTGATACTGCATTAACAAGATTTGTTTTATTCATTATGGGGTCACGATTTTAATTCATGCCCTTTTGCTTAGCAAGGGGTGTACATTTTCTTTTTAGAGTTTAATTCTCAGCTCTACTATTTTATTGATTACTCCCCTTCATATATTATTAACCAGTTTTTAAAATTTTGTATAAATGATTTTTCATTTAGTGGAATTCTTGTGTGTGCAGTTTCGGAAGTTAGAATATGAATATAGTTATTTTAAAAAAAAAAACATTTGCATTTTGGGGAAAAGGGGTTGGGGAGTGGGGGGGGGGGGGGGGGGGGGGTGTGTTTCCAGTGAACCACATGGCTTTCTAAAAGCCAAGTTCTACTTGAATGTAAATGCCTGGTCGACATATCTAAGCACTCTACCTGATTACAACAGTCTGGTTGATGTATCTAAGCATTCTACCTGAGTACAACAGTTTGGTTGATTGATTTAAGCACTCTACCTGAGTACAACAGTCTGGTTGATTGATTTAAGCACTCTACCTGAGTACAACAGTCTGATTGAAATATCTAAGCACTCTACATATGTACAACAGTCTGGCTGATGTATCTAAGAACTCTACCTGAATACAATAGTCTAGCTGAGGTATCTAAGCAATCTACCCGAGTTGTTTGTTGTATCTAAGCACTCTAGTACAACTGTCTTGTTGATGTATCTAAGCACTCTACATGAGTACAACTGTGTGGCTGATGTATCTAAGCAATTTACCTCAGTACAACTGTGTAGCTCATGTATCTAAGCACTCTACCTGAGTACAACTGTGTGGCTGATGTATTTAGGCACTGTACCTGAGCAAGACTCCCTGATGAAGAACTATGTCCAAAGTAGAGAACTCCACTGTGATTGACTGAGTTGTGTTGTTGTATGTTGTCTTGAATTCTGGACCTTTTTTGTTTGCCTGTTTGAATAAAAAATTCACTTAATTAGTATTTAAAGTTCCTTGTATATGTTTCTAGGCTCACTTTTCAAGGGGGAAAAAGAACAGATCCAATGCTTGCTAACAGGCACATGGCCTAATTAAGAGTTTTGCTGAAATATGAATCATTATGCCAAAAGGTTCAGATACTGCAGCCAAAGTGTAAATCACAACATACTATGCTAATTGCCATTTTAAAGGTAAACACAGAAAAATAAGAAGTACCTAAAGTGTTTATAGAGAAGTATTCATTTGTAATTTAAAGGCATAAAAAATTATAGCAGTGTTTTACTTGAACCAGACAAAACATCTTAGTCAAAACTCCTTCTGTCTAATACAATTTGTATTAAAACTCTTTAGGCCTAACATTTATTACTTTCAAATAACATCTTCACTCAGAATGAGTTTAGCTTCTTCTCTTTTTCTGTCACTTCTCTGAAACAAGTTGTCTATTCAACAATTGTGTGTCTTGGATAAATGTCATGTTTAATTTTAGTTCATTTAGTAGTCCACAGAGTTTACTTTTCACTCTTGTTATTTTTGACCAAAAGGTTTGCCTTAATGTGCTATATTAGGTGCAGTCCTGGAGTATATGTTCTGCTGTCTGGAGCAACTTTCCACCTGTGCACATGGCTGATACGCCTATATTCACTTTCATGTACTAGTGGATGTGTGAGTGAAGGATAAAGACTTGTTCTAATCTGTCCATAATAAAGTAGTGATCTTGTGCTGGATCTGGTGGTGTTGGAATTGATTTAATTATCTTTTTCTTTGCAGGCATATAATTGGTACATCAAACTGATCTTTTTTTTTCCGCACCTTCCCATGCCAGTTGATCAGCTCTCTCACTCCCAGGTACTCCACAATGGGAGAGTACACACTGTGTTGTGAGTTAAAGAAGTTACTGCCTGGGACTACCTCTTCAGCATTACTAGCGTGGCCTTCTCTTGCCAGTCAGTGACTTCAAGTGTTTGCAGGTCTGCTTGAATATTATTTCTCCACCGTCTTCTTCGTCTGCTTTATTGTCTACTCAAATTCAACCTTCTGGTATCTTCTGGTATATTCATCTGTCATTTTTCTCTATATGCCTGGGACCAAAATGTTAAACACAAAAAAGGGAGCCCACCTTGATAAAACGAATGCTCAACAATGGCTCATCTTCATCCACAAAAGGAGAATTGATGATGTTTACATTCTCTCCAGTTGCCACTAAAGATGGAGAGATAAAAGCCATCATGAAATCAATGAGAGAACAGTCAGCACCAACAGGGGGTTTCTGGGGCTAAGTGTTCCAGCTGTTTGCCTGCAGCTCTCAAGGTCTTCGGTTCATGTCACAGTTGATGATGTTTAGTTAACAGGCACAATATTTATGTACATCTCCTGGGGTTGTGCCAGGAGCTTTGGTGTCCACACTTTCTATAACTCTCTTAGCAGGTGGCTTGCAATTCTGTGCAGACAGACCAAACTATATGGGATAAATCCCAGTGCCATGAATCAACATGTCAACTTCAAACTGTTATACTTGTACACAAAAAATGCAGAGGTTGGGTTTCAGTTTCAATGGCCAGTAAACACGAGTGCCTGGAGCCACCAAGGAACCACAAATACTGGATTACTACTGCTTAAAAAAAACCAGTAACAGAAGCATGTACTTTGCCAGCACTAGTGTCAGCTGAGGGCTATGAAACTTCTGTGTGCAACTCTGACCATCTTCCCAGCTGATGCTATATAGTGCTCAGGCAAGGTTTTTATTCTTATCTAAAGTAAATTGAAAAAAAAAAAAAGACTATCCACCCCTCCAGGTGTATTGGGCATATAGTGCCTGACCTATATTTGATAGACCAATCAGCACTCAGCCAGTGATGTGGTCGACATCATGATGTTACCTTTGCTTCCTAGGACTTTACCTATTTTAGGATGGGTCAAAGAGGAAGCCAAGGTTATTTTTGAAAACAGTCCTTTATTTGGATATGAACTCATGACCAGCAGATCTACAAGCCAGCTTACAGCTGCTCCATCATGGCAGCTTCCTTATTCTGATATAAGCATTATTATTCCTGGCATCGCTGGGACTGTAATTTACAATATTTCTGTAAATCACGTACAGTTGATAAAATGTTAAACTGACTGAAGCCATATTAATATCATTTTGTTATTGACATTCCAAAAACATATGTGACACAAGATTAATAATAAACATTGTTGACAGAAACCAAGACACAAAAGAAACTCATAGAAATAAGAAGTAGACAGTCAACATTCCTTGTTCACGTCAAAAGTTCAGTAGAATAAGTTTAATGGAAAAAGATACAGAGGGTAACAGAGAGAAAAGATCCAAGAGTTTTATTTTATTATGGCATGGCAGGATATCAGCAAAGACACTGATCAACAGTACCAAATAACAGAAAGCACCTTCCACCAAGACAGTTTGTACACACTCAGCAACTGTCTTGAAGAGAAAATATTACAGAGAGGCAAAGTTCTCAAAGATCACATTTATCTGTGCATCTCTCAATATGGTCATTTTGGTCAAAGAAAAAAAAGAGAATAAACTGGCTGATTTTTTCTACTTCATGTGCTCAGAAAAATGAGTGAAATTGAGCATTTATATTTAAAAAAAAAAAAAGCTAGTTGCATATCCTTTACAGGACATTGCAGAAACAACCCCAGCATTGTTTGGCTGTTGTGATTTTTTAGACAAATTTATATTCAGTAGTTTGACTTCTGAATGTTTTGACTCTTGATACCACTGTCAAAACCAATGCAAGACAGTTTGCTGCCAAATCACCTGCAGCTGCGCTCGAATCCTGCACACCGGCATTACAGATATACATACAAATAAATGAATACTGACTTTTATAATGTAAAATCATAGTTGCCAGAAAAAAAGCAACATAAAAGTTCTTTAAAAAAAAAACACTATAGCTGTTAGTCAATACAGATTAAGTAATTTATTACAGAGGAAATATTCTTCTTCTTCTTTCAATTGCTTGAAATAAATTGTCTATATCTGCAATGTTGTATCTAGTATAAATTTCACTGTCTTTTGTAATTCACTCAGCGACCCGCAAAGTTTGACTTGCACCGGTGTTTCTCTTGTCCAAAGTTTTGCCTTGATATGTCGTATTTTTGACAGTCTTGGAGGATATGATCTGTTGTCTCAGGTGCCAATCCACATGTGCACATGGCTGATTCGCCAATTTTAAATTTTGTGTATATGTGGCTGCAAAGTCGATTGTGTCCTGTTCTGAGGTGTCGGATATCAACTTGCTCTGGTCAGTCCATAAAATGAAAGAAAAAATGAAAGAAGAAATATGATACGCCTCATTTCCAGGATGGTTATCAGTGGTGAACTTAACAGACAGAATTATTCTCTGAGCTTATGAAGCTATTTTAGAACACCACACCAAACCAGGAAGTGAGGAACTTCCCCAAGGATAAAATAAAATCATAATTAGACAGTACTAAATTTAACAATGGGCAAGATATATAGGGAGATCAACACAAAACAATACAAAAATACACAGACAGAAAACTACACACAGAGAGAACTGGATACAGAGACATGTGCCACAGAAGCAAGGATATGAAGGCCTGGCATACAATCACAGAGACATGTGCCACAGAAGCAAGGATATGAAGGCCTGGCATACAATCACAGAGACATGTGCCACAGAAGCAAGGATATGAAGGCCTGGCATACAATCACAGAGACATGTGCCACAGAAGCAAGGATATGAAGGCCTGGCATACAATCACAGAGACATGTGCCACAGAAGCAAGGATATGAAGGCCTGGCATACAATCACAGAGACATGTGCCACAGAAGCAAGGATATGAAGGCCTGGCATACAATCACAGGGACATGTGCCACAGAAGCAAGGATATGAAGGCCTGGCATACAATCACAGAGACATGTGCCACAGAAGCAAGGATATGAAGGCCTGGCATACAATCACAGAGACATGTGCCACAGAAGCAAGGATATGAAGGCCTGGCATACAATCACAGGGACATGTGCCACAGAAGCAAGGATATGAAGGCCTGGCATACAATCACAGGGACATGTGCCACAGAAGCAAGGATATGAAGGCCTGGCATACAATCACAGAGACATGTGCCACAGAAGCAAGGATATGAAGGCCTGGCATACAATCACAGAGACATGTGCCACAGAAGCAAGGATATGAAGGCCTGGCATACAATCACAGAGACATGTGCCACAGAAGCAAGGATATGAAGGCCTGGCATACAATCACAGAGACATGTGCCACAGAAGCAAGGATATGAAGGCCTGGCATACAATCACAGAGACATGTGCCACAGAAGCAAGGATATGAAGGCCTGGCATACAATCACAGAGACATGTGCCACAGAAGCAAGGATATGAAGGCCTGGCATACAATCACAGAGACATGTGCCACAGAAGCAAGGATATGAAGGCCTGGCATACAATCACAGGGACATGTGCCACAGAAGCAAGGATATGAAGGCCTGGCATACAATCACAGAGACATGTGCCACAGAAGCAAGGATATGAAGGCCTGGCATACAATCACAGAGACATGTGCCACAGAAGCAAGGATATGAAGGCCTGGCATACAATCACAGGGACATGTGCCACAGAAGCAAGGATATGAAGGCCTGGCATACAATCACAGGGTCTCTTCGTTCCATTTAAAGATAGAGGTGCACATTTCAATTACAAAATAACTGAAAACTACACACCTTGACACTTTTCCAGTTGACGACGAATGTTGTCACTAACTGCAGAAAAGGCAAAGACACTCAAAATCAAGATTATAGTAACAATCAAACATAATAAATATTTTAACTGAATCTACACAATGACACTGCCACAATCGTATCCTTGCTGGTTGTTTTCTGGCTAGCATCTTTCTGTCTGTCCAGATGGCAGTGTTATAGGGAAGTAAGGTGGAACAGCCAGTGGAACTAGCAAGAAAAGTCTTCCACAATTAAAGCACCTGCCTTTGGCACACAGCGTGGAGATTTGTAGAGACCATATGTTGGACATGCAGCATCATCCTCTTCCTGCTTTTTTTTTCCCAAAGAAGTAACACCAGTATGTTCGGGAAAAAAAGATGCTCTAGAAGCTTCCAGATCAAAAATGGAGAGTTGTTCCTGTCCACTTGTCAGAGCTTTCCTCAGATCGGATGCCAACCAATGCTACTGGCCAGATCTGTCCTGCCTTAACATGGAACTTTCAGGTTGCAGTTCCTCTAGGATAAGACTAGTGTATCCTGTCAAATGGGATCCTCCACCTGAAGCTATTGACAAAGAGTGAGATGTCAGGTATAGTATACATCAACCAATATATGGTGTTAACAGAGGACAGGTAGTAATTTGTAAGTGATACTATCACAGAAGGAAATATTGGTAGTGTAGCGGGTAGATGCTTGCCTGCAAGCCTGAAGGTTTTGGGTTCAAATACGCACCAGGTTAGATTGCTCTTCAGAACACACATTGGCTCTAAGGTCACTCCAGGCTAAAATGGGTACAGGTAATGACCTGGGACGTAAAGGCTAGAATATTTGTGTGATATGTTTGTGATAATTAAGCTATTAGTTTGAAAACTATGCTATATTGATGATGACTGATGTGTGTTATGTCCAGGCTCCCTATGCACCTTGTACTGGGTCTGTATGACATGCACACTTGCCAAATGGTCTTGGTTTCATTCAATAATGTCAAGACTTACAGGTAACAGCTTCTGCCCAACAGTAACACATAACTCTGAACACATGTTTACTGCCAAAGGCTATACACCGTATTCAGACCCGACATTATGAAATATGACATTATGAGATATGATTACCACAACACTACAGTTATTCTTCCTGCTGCCACATGTACACATCTGAGATGCTGCTTTGAAGGACTGTTTCTGACACAACTATGTTCCTTGGCTGCTATGGGCTGTCATTACCCAATCATGCAGATCTGCCTTTGTGATTAATGTGACTGTCACTCTGACAATTCCCTAGCCTTTAGAGATGCTGTCACTAGAGAACATCCAGGCAGATGGATATCTTGGTACGAACCTTCCAGACCTCTCATCTGCAGCCTGTCACGTTACCTCAAGATATCCCTAATATCTCACAACACGAACCCATCATGCTGAAATATTGTTACTGCAGCAACGCTTGCAAACAACATGAACACTTGAATGCATCACCCAGCATGATACATAGGTGCACAAGTATAAGCTGGTAACACCCAGATTAGAATCTATACCCACATACATCAACACAGCTCCCTGATAACACCCTACAGAAAGGCATTTAAGAACAGCATCGGTTCTTAGGGACTCTCGACGGTGTGTCCTTCATCTCTAATGATGTGGACTCATTTTGTCCTCCGATTTCATGGAGCGAACTGCTTCTGATCTCAACACACAGGCCTAGCATGAAGACAGTGGTTCACATTCATTCACAAACTAAACACAGTTTCCTGCCATTGCACAGATATACAGCAGTGGCTGTACTTATCTTAAAGATGCCTACAGCAGAGTTATTGATATCTGCAATAATGGAGAAAGTGGTTTTTCCAAGGCTGGTGAACTGGATAGTGGCTGTTCAGCATTTGCTCGTTCCACTTGGGTACACAGATCTCAGAACCATGTAATCTCCCGCTCAATTACCACAGGGTTTTACCAATAGTCTTTAATGTGTACAAGCAAGATTGCAGAACTTGAAGCACCAGAGTTGGAAACATGTTGATATTACAAATGATGTTTTTGCGTACAGACAGGAAAGCAATGAACAGCAGACAGCTGAAGTGCTGCAGGCAAATGTAGACAAAGTGACTGACTGTTGTGCAGAAATGGATGCAGTAATCAACTCAGAAAAGCCGGCTGTTTTATAGTGCTCTCTGGACAATAGAGCTGTCACAGGTGATGTCCTAAGCATCACAATTAATTATAGAAAGATAAAAAGAGAAAGCAAATTGAGGTACCTGGGTATCATTTTTGATAGAAGCCTGACCTGTTAAGGCAGTTGTAGCAAAATTTCAAAAAGGACTCAATGCTCTCAAGATTATGGCAGCAATGGACATGGAACAAAGAAGGCTGTTTACAATGTTCCAGCAGGTGATGCTTTAAGTGATAGATTATTGACTCAGCATGTTTACAGTCAGCTAATGAAACTTGAAAACATACAGAATGAAGCCATGAGGGTAAGAGATACATCAATTGTATGCATGAAAATATAACCATTATACTGCTGACTATTACAGGTAAGCTCAAAGTGCTGCAAGCAGTCATATCTCAAATTAGCCACACACAAGAAGCATCCTATAGATGTCATCTATATAGATGGCTCTGTTGCTGATTCCATTGATGACAAACTGCAATTCCAGTAGGTGATGAAGTCATCTCAGCATTTCAGAATTTAGTATGTTTAATAATTGCTTTGTTCAACAAAGAAACTAAGAAATATGTTTACTATGCACTAAGCCCTAAATACACCCTGTCGTCTGAACATACTGTTAAGGCAAGGAACATGGCTGAAAGGAGATAAATGAGCATGCAGAGAATAGGACGCACAGACATTTATTGGACTCTTACATGTCTGAGTTTATGTGGCGTAGATGCTCTGAACGTGCGGGTCACAGCATGTTTGCGACCATTCTGGTCACCATAACAATAGGCTATCCTCTCTGCTGCTGCTGCTGCCGCAACAGCAGGTGCCGCATTCCAGATCTACTAACCCCAACATACCAACAAACAAAAAAATGCACAGCAAATAAACTGCACAGTACCCAAAACAGAAGCATAAAAAAGTGAAAACTGCACCTCACAAAGCTGCACTGCAAATGCAATGCCAAATTACTACTCCTTACAATTAACCTAGCAGCACCTGAAATATTAGACTGTCCCATGATCTGTGTATTTTCCCTGTTTGTGGTCAGATATTATGAAAGTACCTCTGATTCAACTAATCTTGAAATCTAACTACCCTTTTCCTACTCCTATGGACACAAGTACAGCTTCTTTAATTTTGTTCTATAATTCACTTCTGCTGTTTTATTTGTTTTCCAGGACTTTGTGGATTATGCTGCCACAAAAATGCAACAATGATAACCTGTCTGCTGTCATAATAACAGATTTATTTGTGTAGCTTGAGGAGAGATTTGTAGACAAAGAATCAAACAGACTGACAGATACTCAGACAGAAACTCATACAGACAATCAGATAAAAACAACTGATGATATGTGTAGTTGAGGAGTGATAGATTTGTACACAAGTATCATTCAGATGGATATACAGGATTTGTGCATCAACACTGTTTTTAATAATACAACATAACATATTTAAACAGGTTTCACTAGACACTGTAGCAAGACAGTTAAAAAATAGGATTCACTAGACACTGTGGCAACAGAATTATATAAACATAATTCATGATATTATAGCAAAACAATTAGAAAGACAGGATTCGCAAGATATGGTAGCAAAAGAATTAGATAAACGTGATTCATGAGATATTATAGCAAGACAATTATAAAAACAGGATTCACTAGACACTGTAGCAAGACAATTATAAAACAGGATTCACTAGACACTGTAGCAAAAGAATTAGATAACATGGTTTATGAGATAATATAGCAAGACAATTATAAAAACAGGATTCTCAAGATATTGTAGCAAAACATTTATATAAAAAGGATTAGTTAAACAGTGAAGCAAGGCAATTATAAAAACAGGATTTACTAGACATTGTAGCAAGACAATAATTAAATAAACATGATTCACTAGACACTCTAACAAGACAACAATTATAAAAACAGGATTTACTAGACATTGTAGCAAGACAATAATTAAATAAACATGATTCACTAGACACTCTAACAAGACAACAATTATAAAAACAGGATTTACTAGACATTGTAGCAAGACAATAATTATATAAACATGATTCACTAGACACTCTAACAAGACAACAATTATAAAAACAGAATACTGCAGCAAGAAAACTTATGATACCTCCTGAATGATAAATGTCATAGATAGCTGTGTCAGGTTTGTGAACTCGGAAGTCAGCCTGGAATTGTCTCTTCCCTGACAACAAGAAACATAATTTCAATCTGTATAGCTTCAGTAACATTGCAAAACTAGAGTTACTTGAAAACACTATAGCTTAGTTAGCACACACATATTATAGCTTAGTTAGTACACACATACACACACACACACACACAGACATTATCACTTACCACACACATAATAGCTTAGTTAGCACACACATATTATAGCTTAGTTAGTACACACATATTATAGCTTAGTTAGCACACACATATTATAGCTTAGTTAGCACACACATATTATAGCTTAGTTAGTACACACATATTATAGCTTAGTTAGTACACACATATTATAGCTCAGTTAGCACACACATATTATAGCTCAGTTAGCACACACACATTATAGCTTAGTTAGTACACACATACACACACACACACAGACATTATCGCTTAGCACACATATAATAGCTTAGTTAGCACACACATATTAAAGCTTAGTTAGTACACACACATACACACACACACACACACCCACAGACATTATCGCTTAGCACACATATAATAGCTTAGTTAGTACACACATATTATAGCTTAATTAGTACACACATATTATAGCTCAGTTAGCACACACATATTATAGCTCAGTTAGCACACACACATTATAGCTTAGTTAGTACACACATACACACACACACACACACACACACACAGACATTATCGCTTAACACACATATAATAGCTTAGTTAGCACACACATATTATAGCTTAGTTAGTACACACATATACACACACACCCACAGACATTATCGCTTAGCACACATATAATAGCTTAGTTAGCACACACATAGTATAGCTTAGTTAGCAAACATATATTTTAGCAGCAGATTCATTAAGAAATGGATCATGTGGTTTAGTCATTTAGCAAGAATGCAGCCAGAACAACTACCAACGCTTGTGCTACAGATGAAAAGATCTAAAGTGAAAGAAAGAGGCTGCCCTAGGAGTATATGGACTGATGACATTAAAGAGCTTCTACATAGACATGGAATGACAATAGCCATTTCTACCCATCAAGCAATGGATCGCAAACTGTTCCTCCCCACAATGCTCAAGGACAGAAGATGATGATGATGATTTTTAAAATGTATTTTGTATTTTAAAAGATGAAGATCTGTTTACATGCCAGTGGTGCACTGGCTACATGAGGCTATACTCAGGTTTGTATTGGCCCTTGATGGATGAAGTGGTCAACATCACACCAGCCGCCTTTACTTCTCAGAACTTTACCTGGCATCCATTGAAAGCTCGTGAGTCAACCTAGGTACCAAGGCCATGTTTCCAGAAAAAACAAATCAGGCACCATGCGGTTCTGAACCCACAACCTTTGGATCAGCAGGTTAGCATCTAGCTGTTACATCAAGGCAGCTTCCATATTCTACAGGATATCTTTATTTAAATATTGGTGAATCTGCAATTATATTCAAATTACAGCTTACTCAACATCACATAGATAACATCATAAACAAGCTCAGAATGACTTCCCCATATTTCTGAAACTGTCTGACTCAAGAAGCTGCAAACCAAGTCATATCTTTATGACAACCTTTTATATTAAAACTTGATCTCTGCTGTGCTCCCAGACTGATCCAACCTAAAACAGGTATTACGAAAATGTCCTGAGAGGTAAAGGCAGCTGACATCATGTTGACCACACAACCCAGTGAGTTCCAATTGATCTACTTTCATGTATTTATATATGGATCAACTACACAAATTAGGTATGGTAATGGTAATTTAAAAATATATTACCATTCGTCTGCCAGAGGGGTGTGGAACCAACAGTCTACATATAAATAAGCCAGATGTGTAAAACTGATGTGCACACAAAATTCATGTTCTGAAACAAGACCAAAGTCCAGAAGTGGATGAATTACACTGGTCAACAAATTTTCAAAAGTCTCTTGTACCAGAATGTAAATACCTCATTTCTGATTGACTTTGACATGTTAATTTCAAATATCAAAATGAATTTAACAGTTGGCTCTGGTTTCTTTTTCAACTCTACCAGACCGCTGTTTGGTACCATTTAGAGATGCAATTTTTTATTATCTGAAGCCCCACTGGCTTTTACCGGGGGCCCTGAATATAGCCAGGCCATAAATATGGACCTCTCCACGGGTGATCCTCATCCGCATAGTGACACTTTTTGTCACCTGGTGTTTATCACTCTGTATGATGTCCTAGTGGGGGTAAATTAAGAGATAGAGAGACCTCTGTACTGATTTTCCAGTAATTTCCTAATCTGCTGCTAAACCGCTGTACCTAATTTATGGTACTTTACATACTACATGATAAAACGCGCCCCAAACTAAAAATAACCAACCAATCATGATCAAGCCTCATTGATAGTATTGTGAATGGCTGTCCACATGTTTTTTTGATTTTCTTTGTATGGTTTAACATGAAAAAATTCTGAAAATTCACAAAGAAACCAGCGGCTGATGAACCAAGCACTTCAACAGTCAAACAGGTGATAGATACTTTGGCTGATTCAGACTCTGAAGAGTCAGAATTTCATGATAAATATGTTCCCAGTTCAAGTGACAGTCAGCGAGAGCTTGTGAGATGAGGAGAGACTACTGTTGTAGTGAGTGTCTGAACCAGCAGTATGGAGACTCTTCATTGTAGTGAGTGTCTGAACCAGCAGTATGGAGACTCTTTGTTGTAGTGAGTGTCTGAACCAGCAGTATGGAGACTCTTCATTGTAGTGAGTGTCTGAACCAGCAGTATGAAGACTCTTTGTTGTAGTGAGTGTCTGAACCAGCAGTATGGAGACTCTTTGTTGTAGTGAGTGTCTGAACCAGCAGTATGAAGACTCTTCATTGTAGTGAGTGTCTGAACCAGCAGTATGGAGACTCTTCATTGTAGTGAGTGTCTGAACCAGCAGTATGGAGACTCTTTGTTGTAGTGAGTGTCTGAACCAGCAGTATGGAGACTCTTCATTGTAGTGAGTGTCTGAACCAGCAGTATGAAGACTCTTTGTTGTAGTGAGTGTCTGAACCAGCAGTATGGAGACTCTTTGTTGTAGTGAGTGTCTGAACCAGCAGTATGGAGACTCTTCATTGTAGTGAGTGTCTGAACCAGCAGTATGGAGACTCTTCATTGTAGTGAGTGTCTGAACCAGCAGTATGGAGACTCTTTGTTGTAGTGAGTGTCTGAACCAGCAGTATGGAGACTCTTCGTTGTAGTGAGTGTCTGAACCAGCAGTATGGAGACTCTTCATTGTAGTGAGTGTCTGAACCAGCAGTATGGAGACTCTTCGTTGTAGTGAGTGTCTGAACCAGCAGTATGGAGACTCTTCGTTGTAGTGAGTGTCTGAACCAGCAGTATGGAGACTCTTCATTGTAGTGAGTGTCTGAACCAGCAGTATGGAGACTCTTTGTTGTAGTGAGTGTCTGAACCAGCAGTATAAAGACTCTTCGTTGTAGTGAGTGTCTGAACCAGCAGTATAAAGACTCTTCGTTGTAGTGAGTGTCTGAACCAGCAGTATGGAGACTCTTTGTTGTAGTGAGTGTCTGAACCAGCAGTATGGAGACTCTTCATTGTAGTGAGTGTCTGAACCAGCAGTATGGAGACTCTTCGTTGTAGTGAGTGTCTGAACCAGCAGTATGGAGACTCTTTGTTGTAGTGAGTGTCTGAACCAGCAGTATGGAGACTCTTCATTGTAGTGAGTGTCTGAACCAGCAGTATGGAGACTCTTCATTGTAGTGAGTGTCTGAACCAGCAGTATGAAGACTCTTCATTGTAGTGAGTGTCTGAACCAGCAGTATGGAGACTATTCGTTGTAGTGAGTGTCTGAACCAGCAGTATGGAGACTCTTCATTGTAGTGAGTGTCTGAACCAGCAGTATGAAGACTCTTCATTGTAGTGAGTGTCTGAACCAGCAGTATGGAGACTCTTCATTGTAGTGAGTGTCTGAACCAGCAGTATAAAGACTCTTTGTTGTAGTGAGTGTCTGAACCAGCAGTATGAAGACTCTTCGTTGTAGTGAGTGTCTGAACCAGCAGTATGGAGACTCTTCATTGTAGTGAGTGTCTGAACCAGCAGTATAAAGACTCTTCGTTGTAGTGAGTGTCTGAACCAGCAGTATAAAGACTCTTCGTTGTAGTGAGTGTCTGAACCAGCAGTTTGGAGACTCTTCGTTGTAGTGAGTGTCTGAACCAGCAGTATAAAGACTCTTCGTTGTAGTGAGTGTCTGAACCAGCAGTATGAAGACTCTTCATTGTAGTGAGTGTCTGAACCAGCAGTATGGAGACTCTTCATTGTAGTGAGTGTCTGAACCAGCAGTATGGAGACTCTTCATTGTAGTGAGTGTCTGAACCAGCAGTATGAAGACTCTTCGTTGTAGTGAGTGTCTGAACCAGCAGTATGGAGACTCTTCATTGTAGTGAGTGTCTGAACCAGCAGTATGGAGACTCTTCATTGTAGTGAGTGTCTGAACCAGCAGTATGGAGATTCTTTGTTGTAGTGAGTGTCTGAACCAGCAGTATGGAGACTCTTCATTGTAGTGAGTGTCTGAACCAGCAGTATGGAGACTCTTCATTGTAGTGAGTGTCTGAACCAGCAGTATGGAGACTCTTCGTTGTAGTAAGTGTCTGAACCAGCAGTATGGAGACTCTTCGTTGTAGTGAGTGTCTGAACCAGCAGTATGGAGACTCTTCATTGTAGTGAGTGTCTGAACCAGCAGTATGAAGACTCTTCATTGTAGTGAGTGTCTGAACCAGCAGTATGAAGACTCTTTGTTGTAGTGAGTGTCTGAACCAGCAGTATGAAGACTCTTCGTTGTAGTGAGTGTCTGAACCAGCAGTATGAAGACTCTTTGTTGTAGTGAGTGTCTGAACCAGCAGTATGGAGACATGAAGACTCTTCGTTGTAGTGAGTGTCTGAACCAGCAGTATAAAGACTCTTCGTTGTAGTGAGTGTCTGAACCAGCAGTATAAAGACTTTTCATTGTAGTGAGTGTCTGAACCAGCAGTATGGAGACTCTTCGTTGTAGTGAGTGTCTGAACCAGCAGTATGGAGACTCTTCGTTGTAGTGAGTGTCTGAACCAGCAGTATAAAGACTCTTCGTTGTAGTGAGTGTCTGAACCAGCAGTATGGAGACTCTTCGTTGTAGGAAGTGTCTGAACCAGCAGTATGAAGACTCTTTGCTGGCTGTTGGGCAGGGAGACGGAGCTAATTTGGGCTTTTACTAAATGTTGTGATGTTGAATCTCTACCTGGATGAATCCAAGTCATGTGATATTAGCAGTGATGCCTATCCGTAACCTTCTGTCTTGTGTATTTTCAATCAGATGATCTTCCATGCAATGATGTCAAACTGTTCAGCATCTTCTCTCTTGCTTTCTTTCTGTACACCACATTTCTCCTTCTTAAGGCAAACCTACTAGACACTGTTAAATCCATGAGTTAATGAATGAAAGCACAAGTCAATCAGGCTACCTCAGGGGGCGGTGCTGGAAGAGGGATGCTCTGTATCAGGTTCAGTATGGCCAGAAGCTTGTTGTCTGAGATGGTGACAGCAACCAGAGGCAGAACTCCACTCATGTGAAATCTTAGAGAGAATAAACAGGGATACTCCAGTCATGTGAAATATAAGAGAAAAAAAACATGCACACTCCACTCATGTGAAATCTAAGTGAAAATAGAATGAACACCGACATTCTATTCATGAGAAATCTGAAATATAATGAACATGGACATGCCACACATGTGAAATCTAAGACAGAATAAACATGGACACTCCAGTCATGTGAAGTCTAAGACAGAATAAATATGGAAACTCCACTCATATGAAATCTGAGATAGAATAAACATGGAAACTCCACTCATATGAAATCTTAGATAGAATAAACAAGGACATTCCAGTCATATAAAGTCTTAGATAGAATAAACAAAGACATTCCAGTCATAAAAAGTCTTAGATAGAATAAACAAAGACATTCCAGTCATATAAAGTCTTAGATAGAATAAACATGGATACTCCAGTCATATAAAGTCTTAGATAGAATAAACATGAACACTCCAGTCAGCCAAGATGTCTCTGACATTTGTGTAGTTGCATAAACAGTAATAATTTATTCTGACCTGGTTGGGTCAGAGATTACAAATGTGCCTATGGCTATTAGCAAAGTGACAAATAACAGCCCTACAACAATGTTAAAAATCACCAAAATTGGAGTTAGGTAATTTTGGGCATGTTTTGTTTTCTGTCTCCTGAGAAAGACTAGGTTAACAAGAATGGACATGTATAATCCCAATAGCTAGTGTGTTACACACTCAACTTTCATCATCTGTTCTGTTCCTGCCTTTCAGTGTTAGATCTCTAACCTCTTCTGTGTAATGTAGGTTATGGATATATAACTGCATTAAAAGAAGGCAGAAAGTACTTGACAACTGGTCATAACAAATGGTACATTATGGACTTAACATATAGGTCAAACAAACAGCACTGGATGGAAATAACATATGGGTTTCAAAAAACAGTATTATATGGACTTTACATCCAGGTCAAAACAAACAGCATTAAATGGACTTAACATACAGGTACCAACAAATAGTGCTCTAATTTAAGGTCCCAACACACAGCACTATATGGACATAACATAAGGTCACAACAAATAGCACTGTGTTGAAGCAACATACAGGTCACAACAAACAGCATTATATGGACTTAACATACAGGTCACGACAAACAGCACTGTATGGGCTTGACATATAGCTCACAACGAACAGCACTGTATGGACTTAACATAGAGGTCACAACAAACAGCACTGCATGGAACTAACTTTCAGGTCACAACAAATGGGAAGTGGTTATTTCATTATTAAATTGAGTTTTTCACTTATGATTACTCCTGCTCATCACTGTCACGGGACGCCACTTCAAGTAGACAAGATACTTTTGGCTGACGTACCACCCCTTTGTGACCCTTCTATTTTTCCCTCTCATGTACAAAAGAGTCACGTCATTTTCGTCATAGACGACATTGAGGGATATCCCGATTATAGTCTACGGCTGCTGTTTGGGAATTTTCCATTGTCTTTTTTAATTCCCCTGCGCTTTCACGTAAAGAATATGCTGCTAGCAAATTTGGCTGAAAAACCCTGGCCAATAATGGAAACTTCACGGTGAGACCAGATTGCGAGGCATTGACTTCAGGTCGCTAGCAGGAGTTAGTGCATGTCATTTTGGAAGACAACGTTGATTCTGTCTTTCCCATACCCTAAAAACCCTAGCAGCATGACCATATAGTTACATCTAAATCCAGGTGAGCACAGTAATTGTTACCTATATCATGATTTCCATTTTCAGCCGCATTTCACGTACAATATTAGAATTGTACCAGACAGAGGTAAAACCACACTGATCCATTTCTGCACACATGGGCGAGAAACCATATCTTTACGATCTATTCCTGATTCCTATTGTTCTGTACCTGGGATGTTACTTCTATTTACTCTATCTAAGACTCTTAGGAAATTCTATTGCTGGTAGATAAATGATCTATGGCTGGTTATAAGGATTTGTGTAGTTAGTAGTAACATTTCATGGGAGATGTTGTTCTTCTCATGCTCATACTTCTATAATTCATGATGTTTGCTTGTTGTAGAAGTGCTGAATTTTGTTTTCAGGTTATTCAGGTATTATTTGACTTATACACAGCCGCAATGAATGCTGTGATTTTGAGGACATGCTGTCCAAGAAAACTACCCACTGGGAAACTGTTTTTCTTAGCATCACAAAAGCAGGATACAACCAGAAAGTAACCACACAGTGGAATATCTGGAAGACAGGAAAGACAGGCCCTTTTATCTAGAATCCTCAATATTTATAAAGATAATTCTACAGCATTTTGACCGATTTTGTGTTGCATTTATAACTGCATATTGCTGTACAAGTCTGAGGAAATGAGTGGTATTACACTCATCATTTATCTGGACGGGACAGTAGTCAGAAGTGGAAGCTATGTAAATGACAAGGCTACTAGACCATAATCCCACTTCTGACAATATGAAGAGAGAGGGGAGAGCTGGGAATGTATTTTATTCTGCAGAACATTAGGGACTGTATATTTTGATTGTTTCTATCCCTAGCTGCTGAAAAGCCGAGGACAGATTCCTTGTTCCTTGTGGCAGGACGAACTTCCAAACCACTGCCAGGCTGGTCGTAGCTGATGATTGAAGTCCCTGAGAAAGGTCTTGGTGCTTGGGACAGATCCAACGTTCCACCTCATTCTCTGAATTTTCCCCAGAAATCCTCTGGGAAACTCCAGGTGGTAATTGTTGAGTGTTATTTCCCAGTGATCCTCTCGTGACGACAGTTTCATGTGACTATCATTTTTATCTTTCATAAAAACTACTTAGTTTGAATATTGTATTTCAAAAGGGAATAGATGATTGGTTTTAACTTTAATTTTAATAAACATTTCTATGGTTGATTTGAATTCATAGTTAGTTTCATTTTATTTCTAGATGTGTGTATGGTGTCAGGTTAGTACTGTCTACCAATATACCTATTCTAGATGGGGGCTTAATTTAACTACCAGAAAGGGAAATAGTCGGAAGTGGTAATCTGCTCTGTCTAAGTGTTTAGGCATCTAAATTCCCTTATCCCTTTTCTGGGGATATTCAGACAGCTCACTTTCTTTAGGGAGCCAATTCGAGTCTGTATCTGAGTATCCAGGGACACTGTCTGCTCTTTGCACCAAAAGACAATTGTCTCGGTTTCTAACAAGATAACACCACCTTAGTAAGTGTAAAAGAAACCTGTTCCTCGACAATAACATACAACATGATCTTTATTAACCCTATCGCTGCTGTGGACAAGATAACTTGTCTGCCCGGCAGACTGCTAAGGATGAGCTAACTCGTCTTCAGTTTTTCTGTGCCCTCACTGCTAAGGGCGAGCTAACTCGTCTTCGACTTTTCTTACAGATTGCTTATAACCATAATTCTTGGGGGTGAAATGGCAATATACATTACCTAAATCAGATGAAACTGACAGATTCACATACACTGAAAACACTTATCACGTTCGTTTAGGTGTATTTAGATGCATTTCACGTTATCCTGTTGCTTTGTTATCATAGAAGCATGGTCAGTGAACGGTAATTTTTTTTGCACTTAAATATATTTCTGGTTTTGCGTTAATCTACTTTTTTTTAAAACACAAAATAACAAAAAAATTGGTTAATTAAGATTAATGAAGAATTAATGGGGTTTCTTTCAATGAGTAATAGTAAGGATCACTTTGAAACGTGTGAGTTATATGAGCTGGGTTATCTTCGCGGCATGCCGGTGGACACGTGTACTTCTGGCCGTGAGCAAGACTGACATATGACCCAGCTATCTACATCGACTGGATTTGAAATGTATCCCCAATAATCAAAATAAAGATATGGTCACGTACTGACATGATGATTAATATTATTGTTAATGTTTCTAATATACAACTGACAAAAATGTGTCTGTCTTTGGAGAATACTGGTCCTATTTTCAGAACTAATTTTCACATGAATATCTAGTGTAGTTGGTATCAAGCCTGCCTTACAATCAAAAGGTCCTGCATTCAACCCCTACATGCCGTTCTTTTTTTCTCTAAATTATTTTAAATGTAAATTTTAAATTTAAGCTCTTAGCTCTTTCGGCAACAGAACACTGAAGCATTAATTAATTTAACATCCTGTCACATGCGTTCAGTTGCATTTAGATGTGTTACACGTTATCCTGTTCCTCTGTGAAGCGTGGTTGGTGTACTGTGCATTTGTGCGGGAAAACACTCCTGTTGCCATGTTAGTAAGAGAAATTCTACAGAAATATTACAAGGAAAAAAAGAAAAAGTGTAGGAGGACAAAAAAGTGAAGATCTGCCACTTCATTTAGTATAAAGGCATTTCCCTTCAATAATAGACTCTGTAACATCACAGAAGAATAAACAAGAAAGTGTGTGGTATGGGCAAAAAGCAAAAACACGATGGGAAACCAGATACATGTGCAAGGACTGTGATTTGGCTTTGTGTGTTGCACCTTGTTTTGAAATATTTCACACAAATTTAATAATAATAATACAAAACCATGTATTTGCTTTCTAAAGTGTTTTGTCTTTGATTTGTAAGTTGTAGTGTTTTCTTTTTGTTAATGAGTTTCATGGTGTAGCCATAGTGCGTCTGACTTGTCAGTGCAAAGGGTCAACCATGCGCCTTCAAAGAGGTTTTATTTTAGGTGTACAATTTTTACCCCACACTGCAAGCGCGTCTTCTGCTTTTGGAGGGAAAAAAGGTATTCAGCACAGGAGGAAAGATTAGCACTTGCCTGGCTTAGCACAGTGGTTACATTGGCTGGTGGAGGGCACATCAGCGAAAGGGTTAACCAGACTTCTGACCCACTATGAAGTTCTGAATCTTATAAACAATGCCACCTACAACTCACCCCAGGGACTGAGCCTCGAGAGGCAGGGGGTAAGAAGTGTTGGTGTTGTGGGTAGTGGGTTCCCCCCCTTACTTCACCCTAGGTCTAGTGAATATCTGTTCACGAAAGGAGCGTCCATTGTGGTGTCAGCCTCTTGACCTAGCAAAACCTCTCTTACCTCAAGACCATTGTGCGTGGCAAAGAGTCACAGCCTCCCCGAGGTAGTCCCGGTAACTGGGGGTGCGAATCCCCAGGCAAAACACAATGGATCTAGAGGAGCAAACCTCGATAATAAACCCGGTGCACCACACCGTACTGCCCCCTGTGGGAGGGAAGGAGCCAGAGGTGTGCTGAACAGTCTTAGGAATGGAAACAAGTATGCTAACCCCCCTGAATACCGGAAACTATCGTGAAGGCACAGGGACTCAGGACGTGACGATCCAGTTGCCCCAACTACTCATGCTTAGGCCATGCTTAGAGACATGAAGAGCTCAGCGAAACCTGCAGGCAATCTGGTGGCGGGGAATGAGCACACTGTGAGCCCCACCTTAGCTACGTGTTAAAGGGAAAGGCAGAAACACAACCCATATTTCCTTTAGAACTGGTACAGGGCATTTCTAGCTGCTGCCCGGGGAGGTAGGTAATCCACAGACACCCCAGCACCACAATGCCATGAATATGTCAAAATTTAAGAATACATACGAGATCGGTCGTCGCCTCGTCTATCAAGGCCCGCGCCAGACAGTGGGAAACCAGGCTGTCATGTGCGAAAAATTGGCTACTGGAAAATTTGAAATAAATAGGGAAAACAGACACCCCAGGAGGAGGAAGAGTGGGAGGGAGAGCAAAAAGAACTCAGACAGCACAGCAAAAAATACACAGATGCTCAATATTCTGCAGCTGAACATCTGTGGAATAAGAAATAAGAAACTTGAACTTGCCAAACTGCTAAACAACCACAGGGTACACGTGGCTGCCCTACAAGAAACCCTGCATAAAGACTCTGATCTGCATCTCACTGGATATACTAGTTGTGCCTGTAAGTGCAATGACTGCCGGGGCATAGTGACCTATATCAGAAATGACATATAAGGAGATGTAACAATGCTGTCGACATCTCACCCTACAGATGTGCAAAAAATAACTATCTGGCACAATGGAAGCAAATACACGATATACAACGTGTACAGCCCACCTCAGACAACATGCAACATACCAGAACTATACAAGACACAGTACCATAAAACCCTTCTTGTTGGTGACTTCAACGGACACTCGCCACGTTGGGGTTACCCTGACTACAATAGCACAGGGAAGTACATCGAAGATACTTGTGAAACAACTAACCTATTAGTGCTGCAGGACACAGAGTCTACACCTACACTGTTACACAGGGCCCACCTATCTCTCAGCAGACCAGACCTGACCATCTGCTCATCCGACTTAGCAGACGCAAGCTATCCCCAAGTCCTGGACGACATAGGAAGTGACCACAAACCTATACTCACAACTGTAAGCACCACCCCTAAATTACGCTTCAAGCAGAGAACCCGTTGGAATTTCCGAAAAGCAAACTGGAAACTATTTCAGGAAACATCTGACTGCCTCCTGGGAAGAATTGACAACAGCTGTGTGGAAACTTTTTGTGAAGACATAACACAAGCAATCCTGAATGCAGCGTCGAAAGCCATCCCAAGGGGCAGCCGGAAGGCATATAAACCTTTTTGGAATCAAGAAATTCAAAATACTATGTCTGAAAGGAATAAAGCAAGAATATTTCTCGAAACTGCACGTTCAACAGAAGCAAAGATCCAATACAATAAAGCATGTGCCAGAGTAAAGCTTGTAGTTAATAAGGCTAAAAGAGATAAATGGACAGAAACTTGCTCCAACTTAGAGCTTAGACAGAATGGAAATAAAGCATGGACTTTAGTTAAAAACCTCTCCGGAGAAAGTAGAAGGGTGAACCCAAAACCAGTGACAGATGGGAGTAAGACAATCACTGAAGACAAGAAGAAAGCAGAACATTTCAATCATTATTTTGCCTCGGTTAACAGAGCAGGTAAGCTGTCAGAACTCGATAGAACACAGCTCTCTCAGTTGAAGAAACAAGATAGAGCTCCAACAGCCAGCGACTCCCTTTTTGAAAATGAATTTAGCATGGATGAATTAGAGCAAGCCCTGAAGAAATTAAAACCTAGAAAATCTCCAGGCCCAGATAAGATCCACAACGAAATGCTGCTACATCTTGGCCGGTCTGGGAGAGAAGTAGTTCTCAGGCTTATTAATAAAACTTGGAGGTCAAGCAAACTTCCAAGGGCATGGAGGAATGCATATATCATCCCCATCCTTAAAACCAAAAAGCCTCCAGATGACCCCAAAAGCTACCGCCCGATATCCTTAACATCATGCTTGGGCAAAGTTGCAGAAAGAATGATAAACAGGCGCTTATATTGGTTCCTTGAGAGTTCTGGTGTTCTATGCCATGAACAGGCAGGCTTCAGAACCAACAGCTGCACAGAAGACCAGCTGTTCAGACTGACACAAAGAATACATGATGGCTTCCAGAATAAGAAACACACAGTGGCAGTCTTTGTCGACCTCCAGCAGGCCTATGACAGAGTATGGAGAAAAGGTCTCCTGATGAAGATGATGAGCATAGGAATACATGGCAGATTGTATAACTGGGTGAAATACTTCCTGATAGATAGAACAATCCAGACTAAGATGCACAACGCAATCTCTTCTAAAGAAGTCTTGGAGGAGGGCTTGCCACAAGGCTCATCATTGAGCTGTACACTATTCCTAATCTTTATCAATGACCTGCCAGAACAAATCAAGGCCAAAAAAGCCTTGTACGCTGATGACCTAGCAATATGGCAGAGTCATGAAAATGTGGAAAGTGGAGCCCAAAGACTGAATGGAGACCTTAGAAGACTGCATGATTACTGCCAAAGATGGAAACTCAAGATTAACTGTGCAAAGACGGTCTACACAATCTTTACCAAAAGCCACCAAGTAGCAAGGAAGAATATTAACCTGAGGTTAGACAAACACCAAGTGATGAAAGAAGAGCATCCCACATACCTTGGAGTCACACTTGACCGGCAGCTCAGCCTCAAGAACCATATTGAAAACATCAGGAATAAGGCATTGAGGCGGTTACAGTTATTAAAGAGACTTGCAGGTACATCATGGGGATCAGACAAAGAAACTCTGAGGGGCTTATACCTTGGATATGTTCGCTCTGTGATAGAGTACAACAACTCACTGCTTACAACTTGTTCCAAAACTAACCTAGAGACTCTTGACAGAGTACAAAATAATGCCCTCCGATTAATCTGCGGAGCTATGCAGTCTACACCAACTGCTGCATGTGAAATCCATACAAATGTGGAACCCCTCGGGTTGCGGAGAGAAAAAGCCACTTTAGAAATTTATGAAAGATGCGTTAGGAAAAATCGTAACCATCCTAATAGACATCTTGTAGAAAACTGGGAATCCAAACAAAGAATAAAGCACAAATCGGTTTTACACTGTGTTAATGAAATTCAGGACAGATTCCACCTCCCAGAAAGACGTCAAGGAATTCAGAATGTTGCAAAAAACCTACCACCACATGCTCGCTTTAAAGCTCCAGAAGTCCAAACTAAATTGGTAGGCGAGGAAACCAAACAGTCCGACCCAATCGCTCTTATGAACTCATCACTAAAGACCGTTGATTCTTACCCCCAAGAATGGATACATGTCTATACTAATGGATCAGCATTTAAAGATACCATTAAAGCAGGTTAGGGAATCTACATAGGTTATCCTGATGGATCTGTTGAAGAGATTTTTTATGCATGCGGGGAATTCTGTTCAAACTATGAAGCTGAAATAATTGCACTGGAAACAGCAGTATACCACCTAAAGACTGTAATGGATGTTTACCCCTCAAAGGTCCAAAATATTGTCATCTTCACAGATTCAATGTCTGCCCTTCAAGCTCTGGAGGGCAATGAACGCTGCAGAACTGACATAGCCAAGATAATCCTGGATGCCGATCAGCTTATTACCTCATACAACATCAGAATAGTGATGCAGTGGATTCCAGGTCACTCCGGCACACCAGGTAATGACAGAGCTGACAGATTGGCAAAGAAAGGAGCAACACAAGAACAACCACCTACAGCGACAACCCTCCAGACAGCAAAAACACTGATAAGAGCTATAAACAAAGAGACTTGGTTGAACAGATGGGCCATGGGAGACACTGGAAGAGAGGTTTATAGACATATGTCTGGCCCTGATCCTAATGACAGCATTAACCATCTAACAAGAAGGGACCAGGCCACCATCTTCAGACTTAGAACGCAACATACTCCACTCAATGGACACCTAAACAGAATACAGCCACAACACTCCCCAGAGTGCCAGCTATGTAACTACCCCTACGAAACTGTTGAACACCATCTCTTTGAGTGCCCAAAACTCAGTGAGACAAGAAGAACGCTACTCCCTCCGAGACCAGACAAGTGAAACACCTTGTACGGAGGAAAAGAACAGCTTGCACTACATGGCATTGGGCCAAAGGGCGAAAGCTCATGCGCCGCTGGATCGATAACAACAACAACAACTCACCCCAATAAATTCTTCTTATTTTTAGCGTTCACCAGCTGTAAACTCCAGCAGACAGTTCCGGTTGTTCATTCACTTCTGGACTTTAAACTTTTTCCAGAACCTGAGTTTTTGTGTGCACATCCATTTTACAGGTCTGGCTTATCTGTATGCAGACTGTTGGTTCCTTGCCTCTAAGACATATGCACTCCGACTTCAAAGGAAAAACTCCTAATTAGTCCACTTTTACAACATGTGTTAGAGAGGCAGAGGATTTATTTTTATCTTCCCCCAAAACTGGGCCCCCAAACCCACTGGGGAAACCCGTAATGAATAAGTATTGTTGAATTCTTATAACCTTATCCTGGAACTGAATAATCTGTCAAAGACAAATGTGATCACGGAAACATGCTTCTGCTTCTTCATACAACAGCAAGTGACATGTAGAAAGTACTGTGTCTCCAGAGAGGCCAGCCAATTCCCTCATCAATTTAAGCAGACCCTTATGTATATATGAAGACAGTCCTATACTGATGGAGGGTATAGTTTCTGAAAAACGAGGCAGAGGCTGACCTCCACAAAGTGGATACAAAATGATGAAGATGCATTGCTCATGGAAGCAAACAAGTCCTGGTGAATTAACTAGTGAAAGAGAAATACTTTCTTCCAGGTGCGCAGTGATGACAGTGATGTTCTGTAAAGAACCGCTGACTGAGGATAATGAGCCCTATAGCAAAAATGGGTGATGGGATAGGAGGCGTCAGGTCTTCATACATTCTAGGCCATGACATTTGAGGTGTAGTGACCTGTCTCCTGACATTTTCATCTTGTAAAAAATGTTTTTTTCTTTTTAAATTTCGTGAATATGTCTTTTAATCACTTTTAACAGTGATTATAGCAGAAACACAGATGTGTGTTAGCAGAATGTGAGACTGGCTTACTTGCCCAATTGTAAACTCTTGAAAATAAAGTTTGTTCATTCTTCGACAATATTTTCCAGATAAAATAAAACACATAGATGAGAACTTACTCAGGGAAGTTGGGATCACTGGTAAATATACATTTCTCCATCAGCAGTATCATGGACATGGGCTGCAAGATGTACAGAGGGGAGTTGACAGACTGTGCCTCATTCTGCCAAGTATCACCTAGGCGGCAGAATCGGATTGAACCAAACATAAAAGGCAAGTTATTGTTACATTATATGCTACTATAAGAGTGGGAGTGAAAATCAATTAGAAAGCCAAGACATAACACAAAGCAGTATGGCAATAAAGCAGGGTAGAATAAATGAATAAAAGAGAGCTAGAGGAAAGAAAACGGTAGTTTAACCAATGAGTAGATTCACACAAATACACACAAAAACATATTTAAAACTATGCTTCCCGCTGTAAATTTGAACAAAGAAGAAATAAACAATAGATTGCACAATTTATTGCCTGTTATATTTTGCTGTATTTTGTCAGGTGCATACTACAGTAACAATAACATAAATTAAGCAAATAAGTAAATCCTTTAAAACTGAAGTGTAAATTCAACAACAATCAAACTAACTGCCTTTTATGTGATAGCACAGTATAACAGTGTTACACTATGCTATAAGTTGCCATCTTACTCAATGATAGTGTTCTACTGTGCTATAAGTTGCCATCTTACTTAATGATAGTGTTCCACTGTGCAATAAAGTGCCATTTTACTGAATAATAGTGTTCCACTGTGCTATAAGTTGCTATCTTACCTAATGATAATGTTCCACTGTGCTATAAGTTGCCATCTTACCTTGTAATAGTGTTCCACTGTGCTATAAAGTACCACCTTACTCAATAATAGTGTTCCACAGTGCTATAAGTTGCCATCTTACTTAATGAAAATGTTCCACAGTGCTATAAGTTGCCATCTTACTTAATGAAAATGTTCCACCATGCTATAAGTTGCCATCTTACTTAATGAAAATGTTCCACTGTGCTGTAAGATGCCATCTTAATAATAGTGTTCCACTGTGGCATAAGTGCAATCGTTCCGGATAGTGTTCCAGTGGGCTATAAGGTGCCATCTCTCTAGACAACAGCCAGCTACCATGTTAAAAGGTGCCATCTTTCTAGAGGATAGTGTTCCACTGTGCAACATGGTGACAAGAGAATCACATGTTAGCAATACATAGCAGTCCATAGCAATAGGGTTAGTGATAGGCCAGTGATGCGGTTCCTTTCTCCATAGAACAAGAGCTATGTCTGTCCACCTGTCAGAACATCCCTCCAGACCAGCTACCAATGATGATGGAGGGCCTTATCTGCCTTGGCATTATGAATCAGGTTTCCCTGATTTAAGGTTTTTAGCCAAGGTTTCCCTAATTGCTTTCAGGTTTTAAGCCAAGGTTCCATAACCTAAAATAAAGCTAGTATTCTCTTCAATGCATGCAACTGCCCTCTTCAAGTAGTCAGTGAGGAAATATTCATGGGATGTAACAACAGATGTTCTGCTACCCACTGCAATAATACAGAATACAAAATATTTAACCTTCTGAGGATTTTAAATCTAACACCACCATACTGGCTTGAGTGCACACACTTTACTATAATGACTCCTAGTTTAATTTAGTATCAATCAAGTGCCATCTTCACAACAAAGGATTGGCGAGATGGATTCCAACACACTATCCTTCGCCCTGCTTGCACACTCTCTCAAGCAGCCATTTGT
The DNA here is from genome assembly GCA_905116865.2 of Candidula unifasciata. Taxonomy (NCBI): domain Eukaryota; kingdom Metazoa; phylum Mollusca; class Gastropoda; order Stylommatophora; family Geomitridae; genus Candidula; species Candidula unifasciata. The sequence continues at coordinate 248,117 of CAJHNH020000223.1, read as the reverse complement.
TCATCTCTTGATGTTATACTCCTACTTAAATTGCTGTCTGTTTTTTGCTCACTTGCTTTCAACCTTTCCTTGTAGTGAATATTTTTTTTAAGCGTTTTAGGTTTTAAACATGGCCAAAAAAGTTTGCCTTTTTTTCTTTATTCTGGTGGTTTTCCTTTTGTATCTCTTATTTCATACTTAATTTCTTTAGAACCTTTTTTTTTCCCCATGCAAAAACACTTCTGTATATCAGCTTCTCAAAATGCAATATGATTTTATAATGCTTGTTCAGTGTCCATTTTTCTGTGCCATACAGCAAGGTTGATAATATTTAGTATTTGACCATTTGTTTTATATAATGACAGTAACCTGCCTTACCTGCCTAGTGGTTACTGCTGGTGTCTATGAACCACAGGCCAGAGGAGACAGACATTTCTCACACTGCACATCCTCCAAGAATCACTCAACAGTTATTTAATGATGTTCACAGTTTATTAAGCACATTCCATGAAGTTATACACACAGTAGCATCATCTCTCTCAGTGGATGCACACTGCACATCCTCCAAGAATCACTCAACAGTTATTTAATGATGTTCACAGTTTATTAAGCACATTCCATGAAGTTATACACACAGTAGCATCATCTCTCTCAGTGGATGCACACTGCACATCCTCCAAGAATCACTCAACAGTTATTTAATGATGTTCACAGTTTATTAAGCACATTCCATGAAGTTATACACACAGTAGCATCATCTCTCTCAGTGGATGCACACTGCAGATACAACTTCAGGTGACTCTGGGGTCAGACAAATCTCACACTCAACCTCTAAGCTGGGGTTCCAGTCCAACGAATGATCCACAGACTCTTCTCCTTTCCCATACTCACACATTCTCTCATGCATTCACTCTCAGTAACTCAACTCTCCTGCCTTAAACATGGGTTCTTCTCTGGCTTGTCCTAATGTGTATCCTATTCCATTTCATTATTATGAATTAAGTTTTCCTATTTTACTCTCAAATTATAAGCCATATTTTAACTTCTAGAATGTTCTGCATCACTGTACCACTACAATGTTGTTATCTCTCGAGATGTCAGTAATTTTTTTTCTTTGACTTCTACTTAACTTCTTCCATCACCTGTTATTACCTGTCTAAGATAGGGGAAAAACACAGTATATAACAAATACCACAAAAATTTCAGTTTGATTACTTTCTGGCAGGTTTATATAAAAGAAGTTTTGAGTTATAATTCTAAAAAAGAGAACTACATATTTGTTCAAATAATACTGGTACCTGGTTGAACAAAGAGCAGCTGCACATTTTCTAAACTGACATTAAACTTGTCATAAGCATAATTGGCCAGCTCTTTGGGTGACATCTGAAATATGTAGATATAAGCATTGAGATTGATGGCATTTATGTCAGAAAAAGTCATTGACTTCTGTGGTAGCAACAAAAACAACTTAGAAGACATGTTCATCAAATTATTCTGAGTATGCACAACTGCACAGTTCTGTCATCCTGGAGTCTCTTCTTGTGAATAGACAATAAGTCTGGACCCTTACTGTAGTAATAGGTTGAAGAGCAGAACAGTGATCAAAAGTTTTGGAAAGGCTGCTGATTTTAAAACAAAAATTTAAAATAAGAACATTCTTTAAATAAAGAAATTAAAAGGCTAGGTAAAAAATTAGACAATTTACATGGTTTAGTAATCTGATGAAAAAGTCCTGGTACTAACTAAACTTTTCAATGAACAAATATAATGACACAGAGCAAAGGAAAGAACATGCGAGAAAACAGAGCTCTGAGTTTCATTTCTACTTATTTGTGTCTGTAATCTTTACATGAAGAGGAGAACTATCACAAAACACACACAGCCAATTTGCATAAAGCCAGTACGGAGCCTAATACTAATGCTGCCAGCCTAATGATATGTTCTTCCTACCTGTGCTCTTGTATTGTTTATATTTAAGTAAGCACATTCAATGAAAGAAAGTGATGTCACTGAATTATGCACAGTGCTCTGCTCTCCCTCTCACTGTATCTGTGAGTGTGTCAGCAGAGCACCATTTTTTATGATTTAGGTGTATTGAGTACATAGGGCTGGACCTATATTTTATAGACCAATCTGCACTCTGTGGGTGATGTGGTCAACACCTCGCTGGCCACTTTAACTTTAACCTGCTTTACCTGGTACCCAATTAAGGCTGGGTTGACCTTGGAGCAACAAAAAAGTCTCCATTCTGTGTGAGTGTGTGTAGCACAAGTATATACTTCATATGTGTGTATGTGTCTACAGCCACAGGTTAATGCCGACACACGCACAAACACACACATCTCTGAGCATAAACATCACTGTATGACATGAGAGCATATGTTAGTATATGCATGTGTGACTGTGTGTGCACCTATGTATGCCTCAATGTGTTTAAACACACACATCTCTGAGCATAAACATCACTGTATGACATGAGAGCATATGTTAGTATATGCATGTGCGACTGTGTGTGCACCTATGTATGCCTCAATGTGTTTAAACATCTTGCATCTATCTACATAAGACATCAACAATCCATTCACCCAAGACACATTTCCTATCAACATCGGCAGGTCAACAACAATAAGCCTTAACACTGTCACAGTCTCCACATACTGAGGGCACTCCATCATCATCAAGTGCCTTGCCGACTGGCATGGGCAATTATGCCTCTCCACGATCTGTGATCTACAACTGTGTGTATAATTTTATGTGTTAAACCCCCCCCCCCCCCCCCCCCCCTCCATGCCAGAACACATGGCTGCAAAGAATCTTCTTGTATTGTCTTTCTATGGTCTGTGTCTGTCTTCCATAAATCTTTCTAGTGGTCACAACATGTTCCAGTTTCCTTCCACCGCTATCAAGACAAAAAAAACTGATGACTGTCTCTGAACACTTCACAACACCATATTGCCTAACAGCCGCTGCGTCACATCAAGAGCCATGGCTATTTCAAAACAGTCCCAGCATATAGGTGAATGCAGCAACTGTCATAAACAACAACACTTTATACAGTAAACAGGAAAGAGGAAAGAACTCTAGGATGGGACTGCTGGGAGGCCCAGGTCAAAGAAGAAAGAACTCTAGGATGGGACTGCTGGGGGGCCCAGGTCAAAGAGGAAAGAACTCTAGGATGGGACTGCTGGGGGGCCCAGGTCAAAAAGGAAAGAACTCTAGGATGGGACTGCTGGGGGGCCCAGGTCAAAGAAGAAAGAACTCTAGGATGGGACTGCTGGGAGGCCCAGGTCAAAGAAGAAAGAACTCTAGGATGGGACTGCTGGGGGGCCCAGGTCAAAGAGGAAAGAACTCTAGGATGGGACTGCTGGGGGGCCCAGGTCAAAAAGGAAAGAACTCTAGGATGGGACTGCTGGGGGCCCAGGTCAAAGAAGAAAGAACTCTAGGATGGGACTGCTGGGAAGCCAAGGTCAAAGAGGAAAGAACTCTAGGATGGGACTGCTGGGGGGCCCAGGTCAAAGAGGAAAGAACTCTAGGATGGGACTGCTGGGGGGCCCAGGTCAAAGAGGAAAAAACAACTCTAGGGGGGGGGGGGGTGGGGGCGGGGGGGGGGGGGGGGGGGGGGGGGGGGGGGGGGGGGGGAGGTCAAAGACGAAAAGAACTCTAGGATAGGACTGCTGGGGGCCCAGGTCAAAGAGGAAAGAACTCTAGGCCCTGCTGGAGAATTGCAGACATACCTAAGGGTTGGCAGGCAAGCGCACTAGATAATGTGCTACCACAGCTCCCAATATAGAAACATAAAATAATCAACAATAAGTAGAGGACCATTTCTCTACATCTCAAGGCATAACTTAGTTTATAAGGGCAGCCTTCATGACCAGTCAGCCCGTGTGTGTGTCCCAGGGCCCCATTATGAGGAAAACAAAAATAGACCCACTGCTTCCCCAACAAGCATGTGGTAGGAGTCAACTAAGTGGGGCTTCCTTCATATCTGGAGTGCATCTGCCTGAGAGGCAAGAAACAAACAATCTATATACAAAAAAGTCAGATCTGTAAAATGGATGTGCATGCAACACTCATGTTCTGGAACCAGACTAAACTCTAGAGGGGGAGGAAGAGCCAGATCTATCTGCCGGAGTTTACAGCTGGTGAATGCAAAGAAGAAGAAAAGAAGCACCCACTAGGTAATATGTTGACTGTAACCATAAGTTTCCAGAATATTTCCTGGTATCCTTTTCAGACTGGGTTTTCCTAGGAAGGCCAGTTTGTGTTTAAATTCAATGCTTCGATGGGGATATGAAAATGAGCTTAGCACAGCTGCCCAATTTCCAAACAATACCAAAAAGTAAAAGAACCTTTCCATGTCAGTGCTGGTGCAGGCGTACAGTGCTAGACTTATACTGTTACAGACCAATGAAAACTCAGTGAGTGATGGTGTCATCATCCTCATGACCTTTACTTCCAAGGACATTAGCTGGTATCTATTTAAGGCTGGGTCGACCTGGGAACCTAGCTCAATCTTGGGAGGAAAATATGCCTCAATACAAACTGGAACAATGGCTAAATAATGCAGCTGAATTGAGGGAACTGTCTGGGTGATGCCTCACCTGAACCCCCACTTGCATCTCTTTATTCTTCTCGCTGGTGACGTTCAGTGAGCCCAGGTTCAGCAACAGCATCCTCACATCTCTGTATGTAGCCAAGATGACAAACAGAAAGAAACTGACATTACACTGTCTGTTTGTTTGTGTTACTTCTGTCTCTATGAGTCAGGTGTAGGTATGTGCATATATATGTGTGTGTACTTACAGGTGAATGTGTGGATTTAATCAGACAGATTGAGCCTAACACAAAAACAGACAAGAGTCAGCAGTCTAGTTAGTCTGCAGTCACTATTTCTAAAACTTGCCAATGATGCATGTATGTTTTCTAATACTGAGATTGAGGATCTAATGATGCATGTATGTTTTCTAATACTGAGATTGGGGATCTAATGATGCATGTATGTTTTCTAATACTGAGATTGGGGATCTAATGATGCATGTATGTTTTCTAATACTGAGATTGGGGATCTAATGATGCATGTATGTTTTCTAATACTGAGATTGGGGACCTAATGATGCATGTATGTTTTCTAATACTGAGATTGGGGATCTAATGATGCATGTATGTTTTCTAATACTGAGATTGGGGATCTAATGATGCATGTATGTTTTCTAATACTGAGATTGGGGATCCAATGATGCATGTATGTTTTCTAATACTGAGATTGGGGATCCAATGATGCATGTATGTTTTCTAATACTGAGATTGGGGATCTAATGATGCATGTATGTTTTCTAATACTGAGATTGGGGATCTAATGATGCATGTATGTTTTCTAATACTGAGATTGGGGATCCAATGATGCATGTATGTTTTCTAATACTGAGATTGGGGATCCAATGATGCATGTATGTTTTCTAATACTGAGATTGGGGATCTAATGATGCATGTATGTTTTCTAATACTGAGATTGGGGATCTAATGATGCATGTATGTTTTCTAATACTGAGATTGGGGATCTAATGATGCATGTATGTTTTCTAATACTGAGATTGGGGATCTAATGATGCATGTATGTTTTCTAATACTGAGATTGGGGATCTAATGATGCATGTATGTTTTCTAATACTGAGATTGGGGATCTAATGATGCATGTATGTTTTCTAATACTGAGATTGGGGATCTAATGATGCATGTATGTTTTCTAATACTGAGATTGGGGATCTAATGATGCATGTATGTTTTCTAATACTGAGATTGGGGATCTAATGATGCATGTATGTTTTTCTAATACTGAGATTGGGGATCTAATGATGCATGTATGTTTTCTAATACTGAGATTGGGGATCTAATGATGCATGTATGTTTTCTAATACTGAGATTGGGGATCCAATGATGCATGTATGTTTTCTAATACTGAGATTGGGGATCTAATGATGCATGTATGTTTTCTAATACTGAGATTGGGGATCCAATGATGCATGTATGTTTTCTAATACTGAGATTGGGGATCTAATGATGCATGTATGTTTTCTAATACTGAGATTGGGGATCTAATGATGCATGTATGTTTTCTAATACTGAGATTGGGGATCTAATGATGCATGTATGTTTTCTAATACTGAGATTGGGGATCTAATTATAAATTTTAACAGTGAAACAAATTCTCTAGGTAAATACCCAGTGACAATGTCAGAAATCCTATTGTCTAGGGTTCGATTCCAGTGGCTCTGCTGTAGGCTAATGACAGGAAAACACTGTTGACAAACTCATCTAAACCAAACACTGGTTGCAACACACACACAATCTTTATTATCAAAGAAATAAACTTGATGTTGGAACACCTCAGGAAGGTTAGCGCTCCTTATTCTGAAACCAGGCTGCTTCAAACTTTAAAATTGCTTAATGCGCCTTTACACGTTCATGATATAAGCTCTGAGCCGCTACCACTCTCCCGTACAGCACTAACTCAGCCCGCTGTCTCCCGATGCCAAAGACGCTATGGCACACGCCACATGTGGGCTCAGAGGTGTGTCGACGGTGCTAACGCCATGAACAATGCATCGTCTGGCTTATAGTAAAGAGTTATAACTACTGACACAGTCTAGCTACTACCTTAAATGAAATACTAACTGAGATCTAAATAGAACACATGCCATCTACTCTGTAACGAATTAAATACATTTAATGACACTACGAACAGAACATGTTACAGCTAATAAATATAACGGTAAATTTCTACAAGTCAAAATGAACTGTCACTAAATCTAACACAATCTAAAGTCGATCACACGTCTCGCTAACAGCACAAGTCACAATCAAGAACGAGTCCAGAGTCAAGCCTGCACAGTCATTTTGTTCTGCGTTTCCCAGTTCAGGTCTTGACCAGCCTGCGTGAAATCCGCTTGGCCTTGACCTGCTTCGCTGAGCGTTAGCCCATCTTCGTTCAATACCCCCTGTTTATACGTGTGTGTACACGTAGTGAGTTTCACTAAGGATCGGAAGGTACCATGATTAGATTAATCATCATCTAACTGAACTGTCCCATAACAGGGACGAACCCTGACATTATATACAGCATAAAAGGCAAAGTATTATGCTGAAAATGAAAACCTGGAGGGTCTACTGTGGAGGCTAGAGTCATGTAAATTAACAAGGCTCAGTTCTGAATCAGTGTACGGCCTTTGTTCATTATTAAATACCCGAAGAAGGTGTATGCATTAGTCGACAAATCATCCTCATTGTACATCAAACCTTTCAGGGCATAAGTGCTAGAATCCTCTCCTTAGTAAATCCTGCAGCAGGTAGTTGATGATGAAACCAGTCCAGTGTTGGTTTCTACTTTTATTTGACTTCCTGCGTAGTATTTTTGTTTGGCAAACCTTGTTTAACTTGCTGTTCTTGCAGTCTGACTATGGTTGCCTATTCAGTCCTCATTTGGTTCCCACAAACATCTTACTTCTCACAGAATATTCAGCATATCAGCCTAGACCATCCTCCACAGTAGCCTTACTGCAAGCCCCTAGCAACAACCACAAAAATGACTTGTGTCAACCATGACCATCTCAGAGACATCAACCACTGTCTTCTGATCTAGCCCATCTCTATCTTCCAGAAAATACTCACTGACTGAGAAAATATGTCAGAGTAAAGGTCTGTCTCTCCAGCCATGTTATTGCTTCTGTCACTGCACTGGCCTCCATAGTTATAAGAGAGCCTTTTATAATCTGCTACATGAGTTTAAAATTAAATACTTAAAGGCTCTATATAATCCTGACACATTAGAAAACATACCATATTTTTTTTTAAACGATAGTAAAGGGATAAGGGAAAGGATTAGTGAGGGTAACAATGGACCCAGAGACAACCTCCACCCCGAAAAAATGGACTGCAGTCATTAGCTTATCTCTTTCAGAGCCAGAAAAAGGTTTTGTAGGAGATGCTAATAACAAAACTAAATGTGTAAGTAAAATTCATCAATGCATTACTTTCATAGCAGTAATATATAGTAACATAGCTAATAACTAACAAATATGTTCTATTAAAAATCACTGAAATAATTTTTTTTTAAATTATTATTAAGTAAGAGAGCTAAAGAGAGGCCCATGAATTTTAACAGACTTGGACCACAATAATGTTCTTTTACAAAAATTGCAGAGGGGGTGGTGTACAAAAAAGGCAAAAGAGAATGTAATATAGTTCTAATCCCTACAAAAGTAAATATTTTTTTTAAAGAGGAATGAATGTACATTTTGAATATGATGATAAGTATATGTTTAATAATGTTACATCTAGTAGGACATAATTATTTATCAGGTGTTAATTTCACAAGAAAATATTTTTTTTTAAAATGCTCAACTGACCATGGTTTTGCAGCCACAAGAGAGGTGAATATCAATCAATGCACATGTGGCTTGGGATACGGAATGTTGTTGAAAGGAAATCGTTAGAGTAACTTTTCCTGAATACTTTAATGGTAGTTCCGAACATTTTAAACAAGTAGGGAGCCGTGTGCGAAGCAATATGTACAGGACACACAACTGACGCTGACAGCATTGTTTGAGCAAAACGGAACTTCTTAATCAACGCTCACAGTGTTGCTCGGGCCTCAAAGAGTTAAGCAGTACTGTCAGGGACTCGAAGAGTAATGGGCTCAAAGAAGCTATTAAAATTCAACTCACTTTTTGAGTTCCCCTGTTTCTGGCAAAATGATGTAAGAAGGCATCAAGTGCACCTCTATGTCTGCATATTTTCTCTCAGACATCAGATACACAACACCAGCTGTGGTCTGTGATATGATCTCGTCATATTTTGCCATTGCTGCATTCGATAACCTGTGGATAAAATTAACCATTTTCTAATAACAAATATACATACAAACTGAAATTAAAATCAGTGTCTACTGTCCAGATGTGTTATGTATATCTTTGTGAGAAAATTCAACTCAGAGCATCTACTATCCAGACATTTTATGGGTATTTCTGTGAGACACTTCAACTCAGTACGTCTACTATCCAGGCATGTTATGGATATTTCTGTGAGACACTTCAACTCAGTATGTCTACTATCCAGACATTTTATGGATATTTCTGTCAGAGACTTCAACTCAGTACGTCTACTATCTAGGCATGTTATGGATATTTCTGTGAGACACTTCAACTCAGAACGTCTACTATCTAGGCATGTTATGGATATTTCTGTGAGACACTTCAACTCAGAGGGTCTACTATCCAGGCATGTTATGGATATTTCTGTGAGACACTTCAACTCAGAACGTCTACTATCTTGGCATGTTATGGATATTTCTGTGAGACACTTTACCTCAGTACATCTACTATCCAGGCATGTTATGGATATTTATGTCAGAGACTTCAACTCAGTACGTCTACTATCTAGGCAAATAACACATATTTTTTTTGTTATTAGCTATGATACTGTATATTAAATGTGTCACATTTTCGCCAAATTTTGAAGCGTCAGCAAAAACAAATGTCTCTAGACATCTTTCTAGTAAAAAAATATTAGGTATGTATTATAATTATGTAGGTTTTTTTTTCTGTAAATTGAATTTGCATTCCAGGTGGGTTCGTTCCACAGTGGAAGAAAAGATTAAGATTCACGCTCCTTAACATTATGTATATAATTTTTTTTTTATTAAACATTATACATAACATTTTGTGAGTATTTTTTTGACATGGAACACATTATCATATTTACATTTATTGATATGAGAAAAATTGTTTCGCATAACGAGTATTTTGCTTTATGAGTATGATTCTGGAACGAATTATGCTCGTTAAGCGAGGTTCTACTGTACTTTCAAAAACTAAATATCTTAAAAAAAAAAAGGGTTCTTTAACTCTTTTAACTCCCAGCCTTTTAGCATCAGAGGCTCAAGGGGTAGTAAAGAGAGATGTAAGACAGATGCACCAAATCATCTTCTAGGTAGGAACCTGTTAACCTATGACGCGTTCCTTGGGACTGAAAGAGTTAAAACACTCACTGACAGGGTTAGAATATCAGACTTGCACAGCTAATTTTAATTACTCAGTAGTAGAGTGGGAATATCAGTACTTGTACAGCTGATCTTAAATACTCAGTATTAGATAGGGAATATCAGTTCTTGTACAGCTTATCATACTCAGTAGTAGAGTGGGAATTTCAGTTCTTGTACAGCCTATCTTAAATACTCAGTATTAGATAGGGAATATCTTAAACACTCAGTAGTAGAGTGGGAATATCAGTTCTTGCACAGCTTATCTTAAATACTCAGTATTAGATAGGGAATATTAGTTCTTGCCCAGCTTATCTTAAATACTCAGTATTAGATAGGGAATATCAGTTCTTGCCCAGGTTATCTTAAACACTCAGTAGTAAAGTGGGAATATCAGTTCTTGCACAGCTTATATAAAATACTCAATAGTAGAGTGGGAATATCAGTTCTTGCACAGCTTATATAAAACACTCAGTAGTAGAGTGGGAATATCAGTTCTTGCACAGCTTATCTTAAATACTCAGTATTAGATAGGAAATATCAGTTCTTGCCCAGCTTATCTTAAATACTCAGTATTAGATAGGGAATATCAGTTCTTGCCCAGCTTATCTTAAATACTCAGTATTAGATAGGGAATATCAGTTCTTGCCCAGCTTATCTTAAATACTCAGTATTAGATAGGGAATATCAGTTCTTGCCCAGCTTATCTTAAACACTCAGTAGTAAAGTGGGAATATCAGTTCTTGCCCAGCTTATCTTAAATACTCAGCATTAGATAGGGAATATCAGTTCTTGCCCAGCTTATCTTAAACACTCAGTAGTAAAGTAGGAATATCAGTTCTTGCCCAGCTTATCTTAAATACTCAGCAGTAGAGTGGGAATATCAGTTCTTGCACAGCTTATATACAATACTCAGTAGTAGAGTGGGAATATCAGTACTTGCACAGCTTATATACAATACTCAGTAGTAGAGTGGGAATATCAGTACTTGCACAGCTTATATAAAATACTCAGTAGTAGAGTGGGAATATCAGTTCTTGCACAGCTTATATAAAATACTTAGTAGTAGAGTGGGAATATCAGTACTTGCACAGCTTATATAAAATACTCAGTAGTAGAGTGGGAATATCAGTACTTGTACAGCCTATCTTAAATACTCAGTATTAGATAGGGAATATCAGTTCTTGCCCAGCTTATCTTAAATACTCAGTAGTAGAGTGGGAATATCAGTTCTTGTACAGCTTATCTTAAATACTCAGTAGTTGAGTGGGAATATCAGAACTTGTACAGCCTATCTTAAATACTCAGTATTAGATAGGGAATATCAGTTCTTGCCCAGCTTATCTTAAATACTCAGTAGTAGAGTGAGAATATCAGTACTTTTACAGCTTTTCTTAAATACTCAGTAGTAGAGTGGGAATGTCAGTACCTGCCCAGATTATCTTAAACACTCAGTAGTAGAGTGGGAATATCAGTTCTTGCACAGCTTATATAAAATACTCAGTAGTAGAGTGGGAATATCAGTTCTTGCACAGCTTATATAAAATACTCAGTAGTAGAGTGGGAATATCAGTACTTGTACAGCTTACCTTAAATACTCAGTAGTTGAGTGGGAATGTCAGTACCTGCCCAGATTATCTTAAACACTCAGTAGTAGAGTGGGAATATCAGTTCTTGCACAGCTTATATGAAATACTCAGTAGTAGAGTGGGAATATCAGTTCTTGCACAGCTTATATAAAATACTCAATAGTAGAGTGGGAATATCAGTTCTTGCACAGCTTATATAAAATACTTAGTAGTAGAGTGGGAATATCAGTACTTGCACAGCTTATATAAAATACTTAGTAGTAGAGTGGGAATATCAGTACTTGCACAGCTTATATAAAATACTTAGCAGTAGAGTGGGAATATCAGTATTTGCACAGCTTATATAAAATGCTCAGTAGTAGAGTGGGAATATCAGTTCTTGCACAGCTTATCTTCTTTACTCAGCAGTAGAGTGGGAATATCAGTACTTGCACAGCTTATATAAAATACTCAGTAGTAGAGTGGGAATATCAGTATTTGCTGAGCTAACCTTAAATACTAGTTTATACTCATGTATGTGGATTTCAGTACTCACACTAAAATACTCACTGTTTCAATTTAACTGATTCTGGGGGTCTGAAAAATGTAGCTAGTGCATTGACTGTGACCTGGAAAATAGAATACACAGTTTTATTGTAGAGCCTGAAGTAAGTTCAACAGAACAGAGATAACAGGAATTCAAAATTCAAAAATGGGCTGTCATGGCAGTCGAAGCACATATACTTAACTGAGGAAGTTTTTAAAAAAAAAAACTGACTTCACAGAAACAAAGACTAGCAAATTCGTAAGAAAGAAATATTTCAAAAGATTAAAGAGAAATAACAAGTCGGTGAAATGAAGTTGAAAGGAAATGGCTTAGTGAGAAATGTAAGGGGAAAAAAAAAAAACAAGAAAAAGAATTATTATAATATAATCAAACCTCACATAAGAAATTAATAAAGAAGATGTCAGGAATTTAATAAACAAAACTGATGTATCCAAATGAAGGAATGAAGAGTTATTAACTCTTTTAGTGTTTTCTAATGTTTGGCTCTGAGGAATTCAATACAAGATATAAGTAGTTAAAGTAACAATGGCTACAGTGTGAGTGAATGTAAAAGCTGGCTGGATTACAAGAAGTTCAGGAAAGTGCCACATCACCCATCAGGCGATGTAAACATTTGAGTCCAGCATCACAAGTCTGAAGCACCACCTGTGTGAAAATGGATTTACGTTTTCCTTGCTTGTTAACTCTTTCAGTACTAGAAGAAGGTTTTGCAGGAGATGCCAATGAAGAAATATCCGTCATTAAAATTCATAAAGCATTACTTTCAGAGAGGTAATCTGTCAGTAATAGTGACATTTTGGCATGCCTGATTTCTTAAGTTTGCTATGTCAAAATAAAACAAAAAAACAGATCATATAAGTGCTCAAAATACCTTGTCTTTTAGTTTGATGCTTTTTTTTTTTACACATGATGATTATTGTTTTTATTTATAAAAGCCATCCCCATTTGATGTTTTAACTGTTCTCATACTTTTATCCTACACGATTACAAGTATGGGGATGTTATACATCCATGTCTTTCTCTCTCTCTCTCTCTCTCTCTCTCTCTCTCTCTCTTTGTCTCTCTCTCTCTCAATCACTCACTCACTCACTCACTCACTCACTCACTCACAGACACTCACACACTCGCATGCATGCACACACACATCCCACTAGATTTTTTTTCATACTGACTTTATCAGGAAATAGCCACCCCTATAAAGAGTTCATTAAAAAAAGATGTCCTTTATCCGTACAGAACAGCAGGTTATCTATGCTGCTCCAATATAGCTGTTTGTTATCACTGTATCAGGTGTCTGGGAATTTCTCCTGTTAGACTGGTATTTGGAAAGTGGTTCTTGAAGCCACTGTGTGTTGCAGTCCAAAAGGGAGAATACTGAAAACAAACTGTTTTTTTTTTAAAAGCAACAGATGTCTTTAAAAATAAGATGCCAATTTCCCACCAAACATGGAACACGAACTTCAGCTATGCAAACATGTACTCATAATTAACTCTTTAAAAGAAGGTGTGACGTGTGACTGAAGTCCAAGAAAGAGATATATGTTCTATAGTTTATTTCTTGAACAGACGATGAGAAACCAAAAGAGTCTCAACACTTACAGCATCATAGATTATCTCAAGAGGTCTGGAACTGATTCGAAGTCTAGTATCACACAGGTTGTCCAGAGGGTTGGTTTCCAAGGACACAGTAAACAAAGATATGTTGGCTTCCTTGGACACTCCTACAGAGTTGATCAACTTTGGTGTATAATCAGAACGTGGGGCGCCAATGGCAATCAACTGGTCAACCTTGACATCAAGTCTGTGATGTGAACAAAGACAAACTGGAGTTTGTAGCAAGAGTGATCTAATGTACATAATTTTCATGGGTCATAAACAAGCAAGGATGTTTAAAATATAATTCAATTTCAATGTAAACTGTCTCTGTAAAAGTTAGCAGTAAAATAGTGAAAGTAAAAGAATCTGTTCACCCCACCAGGCATCAAACATACGGTTCTAGACCAATGTTTTATAGACAAATCTGCACTTGATGGATGATGCGGTCAACATTACACCAGCCGCCTTTACTTCCCATAATTAACTATATCATGCATATCATTTTTTTTCTGCCTTTCTAACCCCCAAAGAGAATAGTCAACCAACTCAGGCCAAGTCGTACTATCCTTTGCTATCGCATGCAGCTCTCGCCATCTTTTCAACTGGGCTCTCTAGCTGCCTTCTCCATGCACAGTGCTTATGACTTGTCCAAATGCATCCTGAAAATGCACTCAAATGGACTCACCATGATCTTCAGAGATGAAACCAGCTAAGAAAACTACAAACTATGCATGCTATGAGACTGCAAGAGACTCACAGTAATTTCTCAAGATAGTGACAGAGAATCGACATCCAGACTCTGCAATATGTGGAGAGTTGTGAAGGATTATCAGAAATTATGTATTGCTAGCGTACCATAATGGAATGGATCACCAAAATCAAAATATTCATAAAGTGTGTACACATGTGAACAACTCAACACTCGCAGGATTCTTCTTCTTCTTTCGTTCGCCTGAAATAAGTTATCTATATCAGCAGTTTTGTCTCTTTTATAAATTTCACCGTCGTTGTTAGTTCATTCAGTGCTCCATAGAGTTTACGTTCCATTGTTGTTCTTTCTGGCCAAAAGGTTTGCCTTAATGTGTCAAAATCGGTGCAGTCCTGGAGTACATGCTCTGCGGTCTGGGGCACATTTCCACAGGTGCACATGGCTGATACACCTATCTTGAATTTTGTGTACATGTGGTTACGTAATCGGTTGTGCCCTGTTCTGAGGCGGAAGATTCGCAGGATTCTAACTACAATGAAATAAAAGAACCATAATATTTATGAAAACATATTAATCACAACAAAGTCATTGCATGCTGCAACAAGATAACAAATCATTAATTCTTCAAGCAAAAGTAAACAATAGTATATGTTTCCTCATGCCCAAGCACACAGCATTCAGTAAAACATGTGCAGCTATTCCAGTGCTAAAACCAACCTGATAGCATTAGCTGCAGGTCTCTGGCCAAAACTAGCACAGATCTCTGTCAACATCATTTTCAACAGGGGGTTCTCTCTGTGAAGAAAAGTGATCAGTTATTAATTAGGATTATCATCACAGCACTCCAGACAGATCCACAGGTGCTGCAATCTCCTCCTCTAAAGCTCAACAACTGTAAAAGGAATGATGATGACTGTTCTGTGTTGATTAATCAGATGTCCTGTCCCTTTTGGTGAAATGTTAATTTCTTGCAACTCTAGGTTGCACCCCCATGTCCATCAGCCTAGACGGGATAAGGGATCATCATTTGTTTTTGTGGTAAGTGCTGAGCATGATAGTGACAACATCACTTTGGTCCAGTACTAGACAAGTCATAGCAACTACAATGTCTGCAAAATAATTTGTAACCTTGTTGCCTTGAACATCCACATGACCTGGCAAAAAGAAGAAACTTAGGTCAGCTATTTGCAAAGTGCTTAGTACTGAGATTTATTCTTATCTGATGAACTCAGCTTGGATTTTCTTAATATATTCACTTTATTCACCCAGTCACAAAGTTTGAATGCGTGTGTGATCTCCTGAGTACTGACCCATGCTAATACCCTTGTGAAGTAAATGCTCTCTGTGAAGTAAAGAGTGAATTCCTGACTGTTGCATATTTTAATAGTTAGCATTCTTATTGTTTCTTTCTCCTTGCCCATTCCTTCTCTGTATCTGTGTGTATATTCAGACAGTAGGCAAAATTGTGGGTGATGCAGTCCCATGTCTGTGTGATTATCATGAACATTTCACATTTTCCTGGAATCTTTCAATGTTCTCAAGGCTAAAAACAAATAAAGCACACTAGAACAACATTATAACCTGAACAATCTAGTCACACAAAATAATCTATCATTCAGCTTTGATAAATCTTCAACAAATCACTTTAGCAGACAAGACTTTCTACCCTATTTAAGTTGTATACTAAATGTATATTATACAAACTTTTTTATAGACTTAGCAAAGGCAAATTCCACCCTTTTGCAAACCAGATCCACCTTTGCAAATCAAATTCCCCCTTTTACAGATCAAGTTTTTACACATTATTTTATTGATCTATTGTTTAAAAAAAAATGAAATCTATTTTGAGTTACTGTTGGAGGTGAGCATTATATTGCATGTGTGTATTATAAACAAAAAATACTTGTTTAACCAAAGATTTTGGATTAAAATCTCGGATGATTACAAATCTATGACATTAATTGCCAGATTCTGTTACAGAGCAGGAAAAAATGGATCAGCACAGTCTGAGGAAATAATACAATGTGGAGTGATCAGGGTCTCTGGCAATAACTCATCACTCAGATGGACATACAAGTGAGTGCTACTGATACCAATGCAACTGGAAATGTTTGTTTACTTAACACTTAATGGTGAATACAGGTACCTTTAGTTCCAGAAGAAAAAAGCTATGACACACCAATACAGTTCAAATCCCAGCTGAGAAAATACATGTAGCTTGACCTAGCCATATAAAATGGTTTCCAAAGATATCTATGAAAATACCAGCAGATGAGGAATAGAGCTATAGTTGGTTCAACATCTCATGACCACACTTTCAAGCCATTTTTCTGGAAAACTGCCAGTCAGATCACAATGATTTTTTGCATGCAGTCTTAGAACATCCATGATGCATAAATAATGGTATGCTTTAGTCCATAGATGACCAGGATGCTGAATACCAGGCAATTCCTTTGATCTTTTCCAACCATTGTAAAAAAGTGGAGTGAACTTTTAGATTTTACAGTAAAAATTTGATTTCCGGTTCTATTTTTTTTTGGTCAGAGGCGTGTCTTCATAATACATTGATAGGTGAAGTAATTTTATTTGTTGTCATTTATGTTCAACTGGGTTGAGTTGAGCTGAGTCAAGAAAGATATCACAGCACTTGGGGCATTTCCATTTGCATTCCGTACCCATCTTCAGCAGTCAGCGCAGAATTCCAATACTAATGGTACCGGACGCAGTCTGATTATATGCCTATCTTGCTATTCCTCTGAGTGTAGTGTGCCGGCCAGGCCCTCTGGTCACACTCAGGTGTATCATTCTCTCCAGGCCATGATAATCTATTTTCTTTTCTGACTTCCTTACCTGTTCCCAAAGGGCCTTGACCACATCTACCTTGTCATGTATCAACTCACTACCCAGTGGTGCAGATCCAGCCAATCTGTCTGCCTTGTTCAATTGTAAACATGTCCCCAATATGCAATAGTTAGTATTCCCCTTCAGTCACCATTAGACCCCATGGTGTATCTTAACTGCACAGCAAATTGTATTATGGTTGACATATTTGGATATTGAGATGCATTTGTTGCAATTGTAGATATACCTAACAGGTTGATGATATTAAAACACTCAACGAAAAAATGGTTTTAATCATTCTGAATCTGACGATCCCAAAAGGTTGATAACGGTTATTGGCTGAACAAATTTTAATCCATCTTGATGCCAGTAGTCGTTTACTCTCGGAGCACATGTTCAACACATTTTTCCCAGAAATGAATGTCTATTTTTGAGGAGGACGTTTTGAAATGTTAATACTGAATTGTGATTTCAATGTTAATTTCAGTGTCAGAGAGTAGCAAGTTGATTTGTCTCTAACATTATTAAGATCTCACGTCTAATGAAACCCACATCAAAGTCGTCAACTTTTCTTTTCATTCCTTGCTTGACATGAGTGTACTCTGTATCCTGTCTAATCCAACGGTTAAATGATCCAGACCAAGTGCTAATCGTGTTTGTTTCTCTGGGTCATAAATATCACAAAATAAATGATCCATCTTAGATTTCCTGAGGAAGTGCTGGTACAGTAAAACGGTAACCTTCTGCATAGTTATAAATTTGCATCTCAAATTCATGTTGAAGTTGATGTCTATGTCAGCTTCTATAAGCTAGCTAACTGACACAATAACTCAACACTTATTTGTGGATGTGCCTTTGACTAAACAACCTTGACAGACGTCTTACTTTGGAGCGAGGTCACTAAGAGTGCGACTTTGCATGAGAAAATCCTGAAATTGTGTAGGTTTCCTTTGACCCCTGTTAAACCAGTCATAGTGGGCATTACTTCCTGAAACTAATGAAAGTCAACTTTCCAAAAGTCTATCAATAAAAATGTCTATTGTTAAGAAGAAAAAAATATATAATATTCTTCTATAGTGAAAAAATATGTCCTTAACGTCATGGATATTCTAAGGCTGCATGCACACACAAAAATCATTGCAAGCAGTTTTAGAGAAAATGGCTTGCAAGTGTGTTTATCTATTGTTGAACGAACTATAGTTGCTTCCCCTCACACAGACATGACTTAGAATATGTGTAGTTTTACCAATGAGCTCTTCTGAAGGTTCTTTGCCATAAGGTCACTCTTACCTCAACCTTAATGAAAGGCTGTAGACTAATCACTAATACAGTCAACTTGCAGCACAAGAACACTTACTTATATTTCTTTCCCATGAGCACTGCCGACAGCTTGTTCAGCTTGACAACTAGGCGTACTGACACAAACTGTAGACATTTTAAACAATTGGTTCTATTTGAACAAAGAAGACTTAAATAAAAGATTGCACAATTTAATAACTGGCATATTTTGCCAGGTGTCTACTATAGTAACAGAAGCATGAATAAATTAATCTTCTTAACCAACATACATATATTCACTGTGCTCAAATGTAACTGCTTGTCCAAATTTTCAAGGAAACACTGCTTTGATTTTCTGGAACAGTTCTATGACCAAACACCAGGGCTAACTTTCTGTGGCATGGGCACTGCAAACGCACTTTGTAATGCCAGGTTCGATCCCAGCTGCTGGCCTTGCATTGGTTTAGATAGTGGTATCGGGACGCCGACCGTCCAGAAAGCAATGGCTTACTTCTGGATGTAAATCTGCCTAGAAAAACCACAACAGCCAAAAAATGCTGGGGGTTGGTTCTGCAATGTCCTGTAAAGGATACACAACTAACTTTATTTTTTTTATTTATTATTTAAACCATGAAGACTTCTTGTTTCTCATCCTTGGCCACTGTCCAAGAAGATGAGGTATTCACAGACAGCCATATTTTAACTCTTTCAGCCACAGAAAATGTTGAACAGATTCCCAAAAAGTTAGTAGCCACAAAGACAAAAATCTAGGCTGTTAGTATCAAACAGGCAAAATATTTTTATTTTTGTAAAAAGAAAACACTGTGCTGCATGTAAGAATGAATAACCAGTTTTCTGTGATATGCTCAAACTGATGTAGGGCACTGTTTATAATACCAAGAGTTATTTTCTCTCATCAGGATTTGGTTGAGAAGTTACTTTGTTAGATAAGCACAAGATGATGATCTCTGGCATCCTGTACCTTAGTCATGAGTTGGATCACAGCACTGAGGACATGTCCACAAGTGCTCAGATTCTCCCTTTAATGTAAACATCAGTGACTCATGGTTAATAGTGCCAGTCCTATGCTGGTTAACAACATTCTATGTAGTTTAAGTTTTATGTTTATGTTTATACAACACATCAACATCATAGCACAAGGCTGGTAACCCATAAGTGCTCCGTTCTACTTCTAACTCAGGCCTGAGTCCAAAGAATCTCAGTGCCGTGCACAAGCTCCGTAGCACCAGCGAGGATCCTGAAATACTTTGGGTAAATTTTCCACTCCAAATATTGCCAAGGCAGTGCCGTTAGGCTACTCTGTTCAATTTCCAACTGCCAAGGGATTTTTTACGTGCGCAATAATACACGCAAGCATCCGGTCTTACTACCCAGAGACCAGGAGAAATTACTAGAAGTCTGTGTGAAAGATTCCGAGCCTTCAGTGATGATTGAACCCGGGACCTCCAGCACTCAAGGCAGATGCTATGCCTTGAGACCAATCAGCCCCCTAGTCTGTGTAGTCTGTAGTCTTCTGTGTAGTCTGGTGTACCTCTCAGTCCTGGCTGTGCTGATCTTAACTCCCAATTCTCACATTCTTTACAGTGATGTGCACATGCTTCTCCCAAAATCCTTGGATCGTCTAATCTCTCTAAGGGCATTAACAATATCAGCACAATCCACAGGCTGGTCATTTGAAACTATGGCAGACCCAGGCACTCTGTCAGCTCTTTCATTGCCA
The DNA here is from genome assembly GCA_905116865.2 of Candidula unifasciata. NCBI lineage: Eukaryota > Metazoa > Mollusca > Gastropoda > Stylommatophora > Geomitridae > Candidula > Candidula unifasciata. Next base: position 227,801 of record CAJHNH020000223.1, on the reverse strand, counting down.
ACAACACCTGCATATCCCGGGACAAAGATGAAACTAACTGCAGGCAAAGAGGAGTTTTTCAATGACTGAATCCAATGTCTGCTTACAGAGCCTGCCCCGACATGCAAGATCATGCTCATAGAATCACTCAGCACACACATGTGGGATTAGTCCTGTTATTCCAGACACATGAAAGCTTTTTGTCACCACATTCACCTTCATCCTCATGCTGCTAGTAGTTATAGAGAAAGCTCTGCTGGCTTCCAGGACTGATCTGCCTGCTGAGTGAGCTGTGAATGCCAATGGACACACCTGTGTAGATCAGCACATCTGCCTCATCTGAATTGTCTCTGAAAAGTGTGTGGACCTCGGCCTCCACAGCAATAAAATTCTGCTCCTGACAAGACCTATCATATAGGATGAGACAGGAGAAGGTTGATTAAGCGCTTTAGGCAAAGGTATCCATTCTTTACCAGGGTGGATATATGTGAGATGCAGACCTGCTTGATATCATCCTCTGCCCGCTTAGTGATGATTTGCCTCTTTTTAGTCTGTTCCCCTTTTTCTGAAAGCTTGTGGTGCAATGGGTGCTTTAAATCTAAGCTTATCTTCAGGTATGTGTGAGCCCTTCCAATCGTGATCCTGTAGCACACGGTTAGAAAGTCAAGAAGCTATCTCACTAATAAGCAAGAGGGGTCCCTTGTGAATCATAAAATAATGTGCATGGCTCCATTTTGCACCTTTCTGAGTCTTTCTATCAGAGTATGACAGACACTGAGAATGGCTAGAGTATATTCTTTGGGAGCAAGAACCAGTCCCTTGAACAGAAGCAGAAGCAGTCTCTGCTCAGTCCTGGAGGTGGCCAGAAGCCTTGTTGCTGACAAGCTATTGCGTGCCTTTGTTATGACATGGTCAATATGTTCTTTAAAAGGAAAGACTGTGATCAAACCTCGTTCCAAGACATGTCATCAGGTTTGTTCTTGTCAAGGCTTCGTCACTGCTTTCCACTACTGGTAAGTCTGCCCTGACTTTATGCATGGCCATGGAGAATCATGTTACTGAGACCTTTGAAGGGTTGACATATGCACTGGAATCCATATACCAAGAGAACATGAGATCAAGTTTGTTCCACACCAAACAGGCCATCTGCTGGCAGTCTCTTCCTTGATGTTACACCAAGATGTCATCAGCAAAAGACACCTGCCACTCCCAGGCAACTGCTGCTCACTTATCAGCACCATTTACGCATTGAAAAGAACTGGAGATGGAGAACCTTGAGGCAATCTTAGGCAGATGGTCAATGGTTTTGAGGACCAACAACCACACTTGAGTATCACCCGTTTCTGGAACAGGGCTGAGGCTAGCCAGCAGATGATGAAGGGAGATACTTTCATTTTTTTTTTTTTTAGGGTTTCCCCTTTATTTCAACTTTGTATGTTTGCGGGTATTGTGTTTTTCTGCTATCGTGTGAGTATGAGCCTTCATGTGTCTTGTTTTCTAATTTTAGTCTGTTTACATGTGTTGCCGTATGATTGTGTCTGTTTTGTGTCATGTGCAAGAATTTTGAAAAACACAAGAAAGAGAAGGGGGTGTATGGGAGGTCAGCCATAGAAGGGGTATGGCCTCTTTTTGGTTTATTCTACTTTTTTCAATTTTTGTTGTTGAGTCGATTGTGTCTAAATGGTATTTTCTCCATTTCTGGTACCATCTTTCTGCTGTTCTTTCGACGTCCCTTTTATTTGCGTCGTAAAAAGTCTGAAGATTTGAATATTCTTGTATTTCTCCTTCCTCACAAAGGTAGTCCGCATATTCCTGTGCCAGACCATCGATATAGTTTTTTGTTGTGTCTATAGTAGAATTCTTCTTTTGCTGGCATGTGTTTGTTAAGTTCTACTTGGTCCAGGTATCTCATCTCACCCAACTCTCTTAAGAAGTGCCACCATATACTTTCATCTCTCTCTATTGTTGGGTCATCCGTTTCTGTTCTTTCTGTGGTCTCTCTTGCTTCTGGTATCCGGGGGGTGTCCTTAGTTGTCGGTGATTGGTCTGGAGACAAGGGTGAGTCCGGAAGTTCCACATTTTGGAAGACTGTCTTGAGAAGTTGAGCCGGAGCCTCTTCTGGTTCTGGTGGTGGTCTTGGAGGTTCTGGTGGTGGTCTTGGAGGTTCTGGTGGTGGTCTTGGAGGTTCTAGTGGTGGTCTTGGAGGTTCTGGTGGTGGTCTTGGAGGTTCTGGTGGTGGTCTTGGAGGTTCTGGTGGTGGTCTTGGAGGTTCTGGTGGTGGTCTTGGAGGTTCTGGTGGTGGTCTTGGAGGTTCTGGTGGTGGTCTTGGAGGTTCTGGTGGTGGTCTTGGAGGTTCTGGTGGTGGTCTTGGAGGTTCTGGTGGTGGTCTTGGAGGTTCTAGTGGTGGTCTTGGAGGTTCTGGTGGTGGTCTTGGAGGTTCTGGTGGTGGTCTTGGAGGTTCTGGTGGTGGTCTTGGAGGTTCTGGTGGTGGTCTTGGAGGTTCTGGTGGTGGTCTTGGAGGTTCTGGTGGTGGTCTTGGAGGTTCTAGTGGTGGTCTTGGAGGTTCTGGTGGTGGTCTTGGAGGTTCTGGTGGTGGTCTTGGAGGTTCTGGTGGTGGTCTTGGAGGTTCTGGTGGTGGTCTTGGAGGTTCTGGTGGTGGTCTTGGAGGTTCTGGTGGTGGTCTTGGAGGTTCTGGTGGTGGTCTTGGAGGTTCTGGTGGTGGTCTTGGAGGTTCTGGTGGTGGTCTTGGAGGTTCTGGTGGTGGTCTTGGAGGTTCTGTATTCTCCGAAACTGTTTTGGGTACTTGGATCATAGCCTTCTCAACTGTGGGTGTGGTTGCCACGCCAGTTTCTTTTGTTGTCTTAACTTTTCGCTGTCGTTTCTATCGTGTTCTCTATACGTGGAGTGGCTTCCGATGTGTTAGATTTCGTCTTATTATTCCTTGAAGTGGTCACCTTGGTGCTATCTGTCGAATGTTGTGTCTGGTGTAGCACCGCTTTCACTGTGGGTGGAGGGGCCTTTGATGTGCTAGGTTTCGCTTCTTTCTCTTCATGAATTGGAGGATCGGTCGCCTTGATTTTCTTTCGACTGGTTTCTGGTTGTGTTGACTTCCCAAGTGTTTCTTGTGGTTCCGGATTGTCTGTCGGGATCTCCGGAGTTTTAGTTGGATATGTCTGTTGTCGTCGCCTCTTTTCCGGACATTTGTTCGACCAGTGGTCATCTTGTTTGCAGTACATACATGCAATCCTTCAGTCAGGCATCGTGATCAAAACTTTGTGGTTACGCTTGGTTATGCCTGGGGTGTAAACATATATATAGTGGGGTATTTCTCGTGTTGGCTTACACATCGCTCCCCACTTCCTTTCGTCCTGATGAATAGAGAAGACTTCAGGTTCACAATCTCCCGTTATCGCCTTTACGATGTCCATCACGCCTTTGGTGTTCAATTGGCTTGGTAGCCAGTTTAGTGTAATCCGTTTCCTCTGCTTTCCGTACTGTTCAATTCTGCAGGTGATATTGTCTTCTTTCAGGGTCACCGATTTGCCATGCAGGTTCTGGAACAGTTTGTTGTGACCTCTTTGCGACAGGCAGAAAAACCACTCTGTCGGGCTTTCGTGTCGGTACAGATCTATGATATCCTCTGGCGGTATGGCAAAAGGGCCAATTAATATGCTCGTTATAAAACCAGGTTTGCCCTTTGCAGCCGCCATGGGTCCATCAATTGTGCAGACTAGCATGTCCTGCTTGTGTAGGATCGGGTTTTTATATTTGTTTGGAGGTACGTCGATCGTCTCCGTGTTTGATGACATGTTGTCCAGGTTTTAAAATCTCTTAATTTTCTTTTAAAACACAGTAATCCAAATGAATTGAACAATATAGTCCAGTTGAAGATTAGTAATCCAGTGAAGGGTTATGAATATTCACTTTATACATGAAAATCTTAATATAATGTCACAAAAGGTAGACCGAAATCCGCCATCTTGCTTGAATATGAAAATCAACACAGTTTCACAAATGGTAGACCCAGATCCGCCATTTTGCATGAATATGGAATTCTCAAACTGTTCTCGCGAATGGCAGGCTGAAATCCGCCATTTGGCTTGAATCTTTGTAAATCCAAAATTGAAAAACACATTTTACATTGGTAACATGATGTATGTTGCTGCTACTCACTTTTGGTGGCATGATGTATGTTGCGAAATGATCAGCTGGATAAGTATGTGCATCAGGTAGTCAAACAGTACTCTGCTGTACGCATCTTCTAAGTCTAATGCAGTTGCACATGTCTCTTATCTCACCTAAAAGCCTTCATAGGCTTCAGAGGCAAAAACTACTGCATTAAGCCATGTCTCTTAGCTACACTTGTATCCTACAAGTGGAATTGTTTCGGAAGCAGTAGCAGGTAGCTGTGTAGCCACTTTTTGATCTGACCAGTAATGATGCTTACATTGACTCTTCTGACAGGTCTGTCATGTCCTTCTTTAACATCTGCAGCATATTGGCATACATTGAATGCCATCAGGACCTGGGGCAGTACTGGACAATTTTGTGAGTTTTTCAAGTATTGTAAAATCATCACTCAGCTCTGCCTACTCACACAACTCTGAGTGTCTGGCTGCTTCACTGTTCTGGTTGGTGTGTCCTAAGTCACACTGAAGGAGAGCCTGTCTTTTATCTGCATCAGAATTTTGCCATTTCAGATCTGTACTTTGAAAGTCTGGGATACCCTGACGTCGTGTGACACCGTTCATTGCCTGATGAAGTTGAAAAATGTTGTACGAGACCCTTCAGACACACCTTTTTACAGTATTCTGCAACCATGACCAGACTGCAAGAACCACAAGATAAATGGGATGTGGCCAGACAACAGCACTATGCAGGAAGCCAAAGAAGAATAAGAAACCAATTTAGAACTAGTGTCAGCTGCTGCTACAAGGGATTTAATGAGGAGGGGATCCAGTCACTTATGGCTTGAATGATTTGATCTGTTGACTAACTAATTAACCTACTAAAGAGATATAGCTAACTGCCTTACCTCTGTAGGATAGGTGGGATCATTAGCACTCTCATCATAGCCAATAGCCTTGTACAGTTTGCCCTTTTCATCATCTGTGAACTCCTCACTGAATTTATCTGCTCAATAAAATCACAACTTTCAAGATTCTCTGTCACTTTTGTTTCCCTAATGTATGTCTGGGAATCTACAATAAAATCCCAATTTTCAAGATTCTCTGTCACTTTTGTTTCCCTAATGTATGTCCGAGGAATCTACAATAAAATCACAACTTTCAAAATTCTCTGTCACTTTTGTTTCCCTAATGTATTTTTGGGAATCTACAATAAAATCACAATTTTCAAGATTCTCTGTCACTTTTGTTTCCCTAATGTATGTCTGGGAATCTACAATAAAATCACCACTTTCAAGATTCTCTTTCACTTTTGTTTCCCTAATGTATGTCTGGGAATCTACAATAAAATCACAACTTTAAAGATTTTCTGTCACTTTTGTTTCCCTAATGTATGTCTGTGAACCTACAATAAAACCACAACTTTCAAGATTCAATGTCACTTTTGTTTCCTTAACCTTTTGAGTCCCAAGGAACGCAACATACGTTCATAGGTTACTGCCTAGAAGCCCAATGAACGCATGATGCACCGATATTGCTTCTCTTTTGATTACCCCTTGGGCCTGTGATGCTAAACCCTCTGGGACTCAAAGAGTTAATGTATGTCTGTGAACCTACAATAAAATCACAACTTTCATGATTCAATGTTACTTTTGTTTCCTTAATGTATGTCTATGAACCTACAATAAAATCACAACTTTCAAGATTCAATGTCACTTTTGTTTCCTTAATGTATGTCTGTGAACCTACAATAAAACCACAACTTTCAAGATTCTCTGTCACTTTTGTTTCCTTAATGTATATCTGTAAACCTTCCCAAGTTTGGAGCAGAAATAAATCTGTCCATACTTTATCTTAACATCAAAGAATTATATATGCAGATTTAACATATCTAGCTTTATATTAAAGACGAGAATAATCAAATGTTACACAGGGATAAGCAGACACAATCAAGCAACAGACAGATATGCTGACAGACAGACATAAATATATTAAATGTATAAATATGAAAATTATGGAAAATGATTAAGCAATTAAAACTTAAAATTTAATCCCTAGAAATTTAGACATACAAAAATAAGAAGTCATATTTCTTTTAAACAAATATAAATTTAGAAGTCTTGAAGAGGTTGGGAATGAAAAATGAAGACCATAAAATAAAAATAGGAGTCATTTTCAGACTTCCCTAGTTTATTTGCAAGACCACATTTGTTATAAAATGTAGGGAACACTGGTATTCCCTCTTTAAAAATATGCTCAGTTGTATTTGTTACTCAACAATCCAGACTGATTTCCTGCATTTTTGGTGCTCTGAAGACAGATATTTCACAGGGCAGCTACCAAGGAATATGGAAAGTGAACACTCAAGACAAACCACCTAATCTACTTTCTGCTATTCTATTTTGTCTGCCGAAAATATTTTGATAACATATGATAGGATAATATGCCACAGCAAAGGTACCCTTTACATAGAAAAATATATGTTTCTGGATCATACCAAATAAAATGGTTTCCAAAAATATCTAGGAAAACACCAGCACATGAGGAATGGAGGCTGGTCATTTCACTAAGCCACTCTTTGTTGAACATTTTCCACTGGCAAACAACAAACTGCTTTTATTGAGGTTAATATTTTTTTTTTTTTTTATAAGAACTCCTGGTATTCATCCAGCTGTATTGAATCCATGATATCACCATTGTTACCAACGTTCCTTCTGTCCCACAGCATTATCATTTGAATCCTGTCTGTGACATAGGTGTTGCGAACGTGCTTCGTAATGCCGGGGCGCTGGGTCTGATTCCAGCTGCAGACGGTTTGTCATGCCTTGATTTCGACAGTGCTACCAAGAGCTGACTGTTCAGTAAGCAATGGCAAACTACTGAACATAACATCTACCTAGAAAAACCACAACAGTGTCAGAGTCCAGTGCGGTTATGGGATATAGTCTTCGATGCTAGTGAATGTCCATGTCTGTGTTTAGAGAACAGAAACATGACCTGCAGTTTAGCAACACAAACTGAGACTAGCGGAAAAGTGTCACTTATTCGGTTGACTGATAATGAAATCACGAGTTTTGTGGACTGGCAACTGAACTGCGACGGATTACAAAATGGATCGGTTTGGACTTAAACGAGGAGTTCTGTATATGACATTACGACTGTTCAACTTGTGTTAGATTGTGTCTGTTAGAATTATAGTGTATTTAGATTTAGGCGCAGCGAAGGATAGTCTGTGTGACAATGTGTTCAGCTTGACAGTAATCTTAGTACAGTGTTGTATGTTGTCTGACAGAGATAGGATTTTGGGCAGAAATTATGGGGTAGCTTGCTAGGTATTGAAGTTATTTTGTTAGCAGGGTTAGTGTAGCAATTGATGACTTGGTCTGTCCTCACACATGGGCCCGCACTATACAGACTTGCCACAGCCCTGGTGGCAGAGGCAAGAGCTTGAATTGGAAACAAGGGTGGCTTCGGCCTAGGTATTATCTCTAGAAAGGGAAGGTCTGGGAGTAAGTGGCAATTTTAAAGTCCTTACGGCCACGTTTAGGATAGTGGGAGCCCCATAATTTCTTGGGCTAACAACCAGCTGTTTATTGTTGAGTATATCAAAGACTGAGGTGTGTGCTCTGTAAGTGTTTGGCTGAATGTGTCGTACTGACAGACTGTCTGCCAGTAGCTTGCAAACAAGCCACATGCCAGCACGTCAGTAATAAGGCTGCTGACAAACCGCTAAAAAATGCTGGGGTTGGTTCTGCAATGTCCTGTAAATGATATGCAACAAAATAACAGACCCAAATACATATTACTTTCAGGAAAAGTAGAGTTACAGAAGAACCTGTCTGTGAGTTAAAGTTATGCTATTAGCACAGCAGTTTATAAAATATAGCAATGGTAAATAAAATTAGCACCCATGTTATTAAACTTGGCAAGAGAAGCAATGCCAAAGTGTGTAGGGGAAAGTGTGTAGGGACAGCTATGCTTCCCTACAGGAAACAAGCATGATTCTACATGTGTTGAGGGATTCTACATAGGTAAAGCGATTCTACATAGGTAAAGCGATTCTACATAGGTAAAGTGATTCTGCAGGGGTAGAGTGATTCTGCAGGGGTAGAGTGATTCTACATAGGTAAAATGATTCCACGTGTAGAGTGATTCTACGTGTGTAGAGTGATTCTGCAGGGGTAGAGTAATTCTATATGTGTTTGAGGGATTCTGCATGGGTAGAGTGATTCTACTTACTGAAGTCTGGGTTTATAAATGACTGGGAGCGACTTATTGGGATGATGTCTTCTTCTGTCTCTTTTTTACTGAACCAACTACGAAACCATTTTGTGACTTTATTTTTTTCTCGTTTTCTGTCCATTCTGGCAACCTGATTCAGGAGAAGAGAAGAAAAACAAAAGAATGTTTGAACACTTGTATCAACTTCATCAAACAAAGACATCTAATCACTATTTTTTGGCCAATATTATGCTTCCAGTGTCAAACCTGGACCCTTACTACAACTGATAAACATAAAATTCTAAATAAGGAGGCTAAATGTCTGAGAAAAGCTGCCGAAATAACAAGAAGAGATCAATTTAAAAATAAAGAAATGGAAAGATGACTAGCTGACTAGCCTTGGTACCAACTGCCCTAGACAGCCACACTAAAGAAATACAATGGACACAGAGCAAGGGGAAGATCTCATATGAGACAGAACAGTGGCATCAGGTACAGCTTAAAAGAAATGAAGACCAATGTATACAACATACTAAAAAGCAATCACAAAAAATCCTTACATTTCCCCCAATACTTCAATGAAGTAAATGGAGGAAGAGAAAAAAAAAATAAAAAGAATCATACAAAAAAACTATGCTAACCAGAAAAACAATGTCAATATTTGTAGAATGTGAAACTTTCCTGTGACAACAAGCAGATGTATATCATGAGCTACATACACACTTAGAAACTAGAGAAAACTTGTGGAATAACATGGACTTCAAATAAAATAAAAAAGATGACAAATATTGATTGCTATTCTACAGGATAGGAACAGTGAACAAAACTGGTTCACAAAGAGCATCTATAAAAGTACTCAGTTAATTGATTTCAGATATAAATTACAGATCAAGCAGATGTTACACTGGAATTAAACAGAATTAAAGTAGCAGACCAGTTTCCTATTGAGGAAATGATTCTGAATGCCAGCGAAACATGAAAACAGAAACTTTGATATGCCTTGGCAAAGCAACAGCAGTTCTGGAACTTGTAATTGTTCACTGGCTACTGAAGAAGAGAATTTCCTCAGCTTAATGATGTCAACTATTATTTAACTGCCATCAGTGACTAAAAACTATACCATTTTCTCTCTTAAAGCATCAGTGACTAGCTCTGCAGTGACATTAAAGATGTTCAAAGATATCAGTGACATTAAAATGTACTCAAATATCAGTGACATTAAAGATGTACTCAAAGATATCAGTGACATTAAAGATGTACTTAAAGATATCAGTCAAAGATGTGATGTACTCAAAGACATCAATAAGATGTACTCAAAGATATCAGTGACATTAAAGATGTACTCAAGATATCAGTGACATTAAAGATGTACTCAAAGACATCAGTGACATTAAAGATGTACTCAAAGACATCAGTGACATTAAAGATGTACTCAAAGATATCAGTGACATTAAAGATGTACTCAAAGACATCAGTGACATTAAAGATGTACTCAAAGACATCAGTGACATTAAAGATGTACTCAAAGATCAGTGACAGTGTACATTAAAGACATGTACTCAAAGACATCAGTGACATTAAAGATGTACTCAGTGACATTAAAGATGTACTCAGATATCATGACATTAAAGATGTACTCAAAGACATCAGTGACATTAAAGATGTATTAAAGATGTAGTGACATTAAAGATGTACTCAAAGACATCAGTGACATTAAAGATGTACTCAAAGACATCAGTGACATTAAAGATGTACTTAAAGATATCAGTGACATTAAAGATGTACTCAAAGACATCAGTGACATTAAAGATGTACTCAAAGATATCAGTGACATTAAAGATGTACTCAAAGATATCAGTGACATTAAAGATGTACTCAAAGATATCAGTGACATTAAAGATGTACTCAAAGACATCAGTGACATTAAAGATGTATCTCATTAAAAGTACTCAAAGATATCAGTGACATTAAAGATGTACTCAAAGACATCAGTGACATTAAAGATGTACTCAAAGATATCAGTGATCATGAAGATGTTAAAGATATCATGTACTAAAAGATATCAGTGACATTAAAGATGTACTCAAAGATCAGTGACATTAAAGATGTACTCAAATTAAAATCAGTGACATGTACTCAAAGATCATGACATTAAAGATGACATTAAAGATGTACTCAAAGATATCAGTGACATTAAATATGTACTCAAAGATATCAGTGACATTAAAGATGTACTCAAAGACATCAGTGACATTAAAGATGTACTCAAAGATATCAGTGACATTAAAGATGTACTCAAAGACATCAGTGACATTAAAGATGTACTCAAAGACATCAGTGACATTAAAGATGTACTCAAAGATATCAGTGACATTAAAGATGTACTCAAAGACATCAGTGACATTAAAGATGTACTCAAAGACATCAGTGACATTAAAGATGTACTCAAAGATATCAGTGACATTAAAGATGTACTCAAAGACATCAGTGACATTAAAGATGTACTTAAAGATATCAGTGACATTAAAGATGTACTTAAAGATATCAGTGACATTAAAGATGTACTCAAAGACATCAGTGACATTAAAGATGTACTCAAAGACATCAGTGACATTAAAGATGTACTCAAAGACATCAGTGACATTAAAGATGTACTCAAAGACATCAGTGACATTAAAGATGTACTCAAAGACATCAGTGACATTAAAGATGTACTCAAAGATCAGTGACATTAAAGATGTGTATCAGTGACATTAAAGATGTACTCAAAGACATCAGTGACATTAAAGATGTACTCAAAGATATCAGTGACATTAAAGATGTACTCAAAGATATCAGTGACATTAAAGATGTACTCAAAAGTGACATTAAAGATGTACTCAAAGATATCAGTGACATTAAAGATGTACTATCAGTGACATTAAAGATGTACTATCAGTGACATTAAAGATGTACTCAAAGACATCAGTGACATTAAAGATGTACTCAAAGATATCAGTGACATTAAAGATGTACTCAAAGATATCAGTGACATTAAAGATGTACTCAAAGATATCAGTGACATTAAAGATGTACTCAAAAAGACATTATCAGTGACATTAAAGATGTACTCAAAGACATCAGTGACATTAAAGATGTACTCAAAGAATCAGTGACATAAAGATGTACTGACATCAGTGACATTAAAGATGTACTCAAAGATATCAGTGACATTAAAGATGTACTCTAAAGACATCAGTGACATTAAAGATGTACTCAAAGATATCAGTGACATTAAAGATGTACTTAAAGATATCAGTGACATTAAAGATGTACTCAAAGATATCAGTGACATTAAAGATGTACTCAAAGATATCAGTGACATTAAAGATGTCAAAGACAGTGACATTAAAGATGTACTCAAAGATATCAGTGACATTAAAGATGTACTCAAAGATATCAGTGACATTAAAGATGTACTCAAAGATATCAGTGACATTAAAGATGTACTCAAAGATATCAGTGACATTAAAGATGTACTCAAAGATATCAGTGACATTAAAGATGTACTCAAAGATATCAGTGACATTAAAGATGTACTCAAAGACATCAGTGACATTAAAGATGTACTCAAAGACATCAGTGACATTAAAGATGTACTCAAAGATATCAGTGACATTAAAGATTAAAGATCAGTACATTAAAGATGTACTCAAAGATATCAGTGACATTAAAGATGTACTCAAAGACATCAGTGACATTAAAGATGTACTCAAAGAAAGACATCAGTGACATTAAAGATGTACTCAAAGACATCAGTGACATTAAAGATGATCAGTGACATTAAAATGACATCAGACATTAAAGATGTACTCAAAGATATCAGTGACATTAAAGATGTACATCAGTGACATTAAAGATGTACTTAAAGATATCAGTGACATTAAAAGACTGTAAAGATATCAGTGACATTAAAGATGTACTCAAAGACATCAGTGACATTAAAGATGTACTCAAAGACATCAGTGACATTAAAGATGTACTTAAAAACATCAGTGACATTAAAGATGTACTCAAAGACATCAGTGTGTACTCAAAGATATCAGTGACATTAAAAGATCAGTGACTTAAAGATGTATCATATCAGTGACATTAAAAGATGTACTAAAGATGTAAAGATATCAGTGACATTAAAGATGTACTCAAAGATATCAGTGACATTAAAGATGTACTACTCAAAGACATCAGTGACATTAAGTACTCAAAGATATCAGTGACATTAAAGATGTACTCAAAGACATCAGTGACATTAAAGATGTACTCAAAGACATCAGTGACATTAAAGATGTACTCAAAGTATCAGTGACATTAAAGATGTACTCAAAGACATCAGTGACATTAAAGATGTACTCAAAGACATCAGTGACATTAAAGATGTACTCAAAGATATCAGTGACATTAAAGATGTACTCAAAGACATCAGTGACATTAAAGATGTACTCAAAGACATCAGTGACATTAAAGATGTACTCAAAGATATCAGTGACATTAAAGATGTACTCAAAGACATCAGTGACATTAAAGATGTACTCAAACATTCAGTGAACATGTACTCAAAGATATCAGTGACATTGATTTTACATTTGAGAGAATATCCAGCTTCTCTTCAAGGTTCTGGGGATGACAGACAGAAATCATTAAATACTAGCTATGACCAATCAAAGAATGAATCAAGAACTTACATCACTGCACTCTGGAACACACATAAGTTTTCAGCGCAGTAACACACGCGCTTTGATGAACACAAATCAATGTGAATAAAATCATGTAATATTTCTGAATTTGTGAATATTTTAAATAACGACAGAGATGACAGAGTTGAGACATCTGAGGAGAGCTAGTGGAATAACAAGGGAACATTTATAATAAAGAAAAAATGGTAGAACTTAACCAGTAATTAACATTTTTTTCCCAACACAAATGAAATGATAGGGCTTTCTGACAAGTATGCTCTTGTACTATCTATTTCAGAGAGCACCAGTGAAAAAAAAATGTAATGAAAGTTGAGTAAAAGGAAAACCATGCAAGAGATAGATTACAGCATGACAAATAATCTTAGCGAAACACTGGCCAACCTACACAGTGCATTAGAAAAGAACACACAATGCACACGTCTCAACACTTAACTTAGGTAGCTGGAGACTGATAGGAAGAACAAGAAAGAGAGAACTTACAGCAATTGCCTCCATCTCTCTGCTGCCGAGTGTTTTGGTGGTCAGCTTCTGAGTATAGAGTTCTCTATACTCCTTCAAATTCTCCCGGTGCTTTTTCATGTTGTTCCACTTCCACATATTGCGTCTGCGCTGCACTGTATGCCGTAGAACAACAGCATACGCATGCTTCCACCTGCCTCACAATATGCAGTGATGTATGTAATGGCGTCATACAAAATTCGTACATTTCTTATAAAGTAAGACAAATATTGCAGCTGTGGTATAGTACTGGTTAGACACTTGCATGCCTGTCTGAAGGTCATGGGTTCATATCTGCAGTGGTGACAGTTTTCTTTTTCTTTAAACTGACCTTTTCTCCCAGGTCACCCTAGTTTCAGTTATGTTGATCCCATCACCCACTAAATGCAGACTGGTCTATAAAAATCAGTCAATCAATCAGGTGCCGTCTCCATCTCCAACATGCTCTGCCTCTTATCCTGGTCACTCTCTCAGACTGCTGCCCGTCTATCTCGTAATGTTCTCCTCCCACCTGTATCGTTTCCTACATCTTGCTCCCTTGTCTTTAATATTTACTTCCGGTATGGTTTTTTAAAAGTGTGTTTTGTCTTTTAATGTGGCCAAAGTATTTTAACTGTCTGTTTGTTATTTCTTTCACAGTAATTCTCTTTTCATTTGAAACCTCTGTATTAGACTGTTTTTGTTTCCATGAACAATGACCTATTCATCTGTATACCCACATCTCCAGAGAGACGATTCCATTCTCTAGTTGCTTGTTCATTGTCCAAGTGTCTGACCATACAGCAGGACTGAGTATACATAACATTTGATGAGTCTTTATTTGTTAGTGTGTTGTTTATCTCTCTGATAGTCAGTAACCTGGGCATCCTACACAAGGAAATTTTAGCCATTCCTATTCTCTTTTTGATTTCTGCTTAGCTTCTTCCATCATCTGTTACTACGTGTCCTAGATAGGACAAACTTGTTACTTGTACTAATAGCCCTCCGTTTACTGTGGTGTTCACTGCTGGTCGCTCTTTTCCTATGTTAACTACCACAGCTTTTGTATCTTGAATGTTAATGTTGAAACCCTACTTTGCCCTACACTTGTTGACTTGATCAACCAGTTCTTGTAACTCCTGCTTGCTTTCGGCTAGTAGCACTGTGTCATCTGCGCATCTCAGATTGTTTATTGTTCTTTAAATAATATTCAGTCAAGGTGATTCCTCAAGCTGTTTAAAAATGTTTTCTGTATATAAGTTGAAAATGCTTGGGGATAACACACATCCCCGACGTACTCCACTTTTCATCTCTACCTGTGATGAGGTGAGGTTGTTGTGTCTAACCGTCACTATTTGTTCCCAGTAAAGGTTACTAATAATTATGATATCATTTCCATCTAATCCTTTTCATGTAATCTATGAAACATGCATTAATACTATTTTGGACTTCTATATATATTTTTCAGTCATCATCTTTAAACAAATTATGGCTTCTCAAGTGCCAATATTTTTCCTAAATCAAAAATGCAAACTGTTCCTCAGACACTTCATTATTTATTTTACTTGGTATTCTTTCTCGAATGATCTTGAGAAGTATTTAAGTTGTATGGCTCATCAAGCTAATTGTTCTATAATCTTCACACTCAACGTTTTTTTTCCAACTTTTTTGAACAGTGTAATGAAAATAGACATATTCAAATCCTTTGGAATGTAGCCAGTATTATAAATATCATTACTCATTTCAGTGATGCTGTCAACGCCAAAGTTGGAGACTGATTTTATCATTTCCACTGTTATTTTGTCAGGACCTACGGCTTTCCCATGCTTCATATTTGTAATAATCTTCTCTACTTCGGCTTTTAAATGTTTGGTCCAACATGAGGATTAAACAGTTGCATCTTGGTGCCTCTGTTATCCCAAAATATCCTCTGTGTACTCAGTCCACCTTGTGATTATATCATTCTCACCAACTAAATTTTCTCCATCTTTTCCTCTGATGCATCCATTTCCTGTTGAATTTTGTCTTGTGATTCTCATGTTTTCATGCACTTCTTTTGTGTTAGGCCAAAGTTTACTTTGCGCTTCTTCTATTTCTTTACATTGCTCCTGAATCTGTCTCTTTAGCAATTCTGCACATGTTATGTATTATGTCTATTATTACATACTCAATAGTGTTTTGTCTTTCTTTCTTTGAATCATTGTATTCATAATTTCTTTAGTCATCCATACTTGATTTTTCTTTCCTTCTTTTGGTGGTAAGTTGGCATTTGATGTAGGTATAGTTAGTTGTGTATCTTTTACAGGACGTTGCAGAACCAACCCCAACAGCCCCTGGCTGTTGTGTGGTTTTTCTAGGCAAATTTACGTCCAGTAGTTTGCTGTAGGTATACTAGTTTTAAAATATTCCCACTTTGTACTATTGTTCTCCTCTGGATTTTCATTAAAAAATATGAGTCAAGAATTAAAGGCTTGATACGGTGCCAGCATTAAAAGGCTCCTTTATTTTACGAGAGAAACCTAGGGCAGATTACTAACTGACAGTGATATAGGTGTGGTTATGCACAAGCATGTGATGAGTTTAAATACAAATACACAACAAAATACAAATCAAAGAAACATCATGTATCAGGTCCTTTGCAGAGTTTTGCTCTCAACACGGTCTGCCTAAAAAAACTTGGTCTATCGCCAGCTGTCCTGCCTCATATTCTAGGAGTCACTTATATCATGTGCCGATCATCATGTTAGTCGGCCTCTGCGCCTCCTTTCTGGCCCTATGCCTTCTGCTATTCTTTATTCCAATCCACCATGGTGTTTTATATGACCAAAATATTATATCTAGACAGGATGTTGTTTATTAGCCTATATGCCTTGATGCTCAGATCTTTTAGAATGTCAGTATTTCTTCTCTTCTTTGTCCATTGTAATCTGAAAATCTTTCTATAGCATTTCCACTCAAGAAGCCCCTATTTTCTTTCTTACGGGCTGGTCCCAGAACCTTCCAGCCCATGTTTTGCAGAGTCTACTGCGACTTTAGCTAGCCGGGTCAGCGAAAGTATTCCAACAATGTGAAAAACAACTTATTGTTTGGTGCTGGATGGGAGTCACGTGATGTCTAGACAGACGGCTGGAAGTATCGTGGGAACCAAGGACAGGGACCTATGTACTTTTAGTCGATCACTAAGCTCAGTGAAAAAGGTTCCAAAAACAAGGGTGAAGGCCTGTTGTGCAGACAACACAACATTAAAACGCAATATGGGTAGTGACTCTGTTACAAGAGGAAACACATATACACTCTGAGTAAGAATGCACAAATTAACTAGATGGTGAAAAGACAAACAGAACAGCACAAAACAGTTAAATATGTTATACAAACCATAATCTGGCACTGCCACTGTATGGTACATTTGGTCTGGTTGCCATGTATTTACTACGTAGAGCCATCCTCTCTAGTGACTCCAACATTTCTAGAATGTCATCAAACTGCGGGTGAAAAGATATCCAGTCACATTCAATGTTCACATTTATGTACAAAATGTGTCTACATCAACTGATGGTGAAAGGGTGTCCGGTCATATTGAATGTTCGTATCTAGGTAAACAAAATTCCTATATCAAACTGGGGGTGAAAAAGTATCTTGTCACATTCAATATTCACATCTAGGTACAAAGTGTTTCTATGTCTAGTCAACTGATGGTGAGAGGGTGTCAGGTGACATTTAATGTTCACATCTAAGTACAATTTGTTATTCTATATCAAATGGGAATGAAAAAGTATCTGGTTACATTCAATGTTCACATCTAGGTACAATTTGTTATTCTATATCAAATGGGAATGAAAAAGTATCTGGTTACATTCAATGTTCACATCTAGGTACAATTTGTTATTCTATATCAAATGGGAATGAAAAAGTATCTGGTTAGATTCAATGTTCACATCTAGGTACAAAATATTTCTATGTCAACTGGGGGTGAAAGGGTGTCTGGTCACATTCAGTGTTCACATCTGGGTACACATTTTGTTTTCTATGTTCAACTGGGGGTGAAAAATGTATAAGGTCACATTAAGTGTTCACATCTAGGTACAAAATATTTCTATGTCAATTGGTGGTAAAAAGGTATCTGGTCACTTCCAGTGTTCACATCTAGGTACCATTATTTTATTGACCGCCTGATTGGCCACTGTCTTCTGATTTAATGGTCACTTCAAGCACAGCTATCACATTCACAGAGAAAGCAACAGTACTTGGTGAATCCAACCTGTCGACTGAGCAAGAATTACCACTTTTAAGTCACCACATAGTGACCAATGATGATGATGGTAGTTTTCACACCTTATAATCTGCTTAATGGTTTCAAAAGTTTCTTTCATATTAACTGTGTGGCCACATGTAATCGACGGTAACATGATACCATTAATGAACAAAACAGCTTTAGGACTCATCTTAGATGAACCAATGAAAAGCTCCCACTCTTCTGGGGCTACCAATTACCCAGAAAGGTAGTGGACACTGAAACCTCTTTGAAAATGAATGTAATAAACGGACTCTGCTGGTTCCTGTTCACATAATTTGTAACATCTTCTGCCAAGAACCCAAAAGCTCTGTCTTGTTCTTCTTAAATTCAGATCTCTTACAAGATCATTCATTTCACTTTCGATTATTAAAGGGGTTTAGGGGATGTAGTTTGCTGAAAATCTGGGTGGCTTGAGGTTGGTGGTTCAAGGCCACCATTGTCCTCTTCTTCATCAGTGGAAGCAGTAGAAAAATAATTGTGGCACTTTGGGTACTGGTAGGTCATCGTCATATGGTGCCAGATGTATTGTAAAGGGAAAGTTTGGATACTCCGGACCCTATTTTCTTCTCCTCTGATATGCCTTTCCCAACTGGAGGGACCAGACAAAGGTAACAGTTGTTGAGGTGATCATTGGACTCTTACAAAGCATTGGGACTGCAAAATACATAGCTTGCCTATTGCCAGTTAACCAATTTAAAATGTGCTGTACCTTTGCTGCAGCATATGTGTGGGCCATCTCTTGATCTTCTATTCTGCAGCCAAAATACAAACCGTATGCTTTCTTAATCACTTTATATATATATCGTTAGGGTTATATGCTTTCTTAATCACTTTATATATATATATCGTTAGGGTTATATATATATATTTCATTTTCGTGATAGACATGTCACTTCACCACACACACAACATATATTATTATTGCTGTTCACACATGTCATGATATTTCTGACTGCAATACTTTTGTTAAGGCCAAATGCACTAAAACAAATTGAAAATTGTTTTCAGAGATATTTATTCACAAAGCTGATGTATTTGTAGGTAGGACTGCATCACCAACTTATAGTTACATGTTCACTGGTCATTAGGGAAACAGAAATTATGCAATCACCTACAACAGCTGTGTCATTTATATATTTATAAATTGACTGTAATTAAATAAACTAGTAGCATATATCTTGAAAACTAGAGCTAATAAACATTTTCTCATGTCATTTTCATTTTCAGCACACCAAAATTAGTTACAATGAGCTACTTTCATTTCTGGTACAGTTTTACTGTTGCTGAGTGTTATAAAAAATCAGACCTGGCTAAAGAAACATGAAGTACAACTACAAAAAAAGGTAAATAAACAGAGGGGAAATTATTGAGGCCATAGCGTTATTAGGGCTATATGTATAATAAACAAACAGACAATGTATTGATTGGCACTCACAGAAAGAAGTTTGTTTGTTTTAGTTTCCAGAAGCCATGAGTTGTTAATCCTTAGGCTAGGTATTATGGATATCGCAACCTTTCGGCCTTGATTCCATTGTAAATACCATAAATCTGGGAGAAATGTGGATTTCCTGCCTACCCCCGGGAGTGAACCTGGACCACAAGGAGTTCGTCACCCGGTCTCCGCGCAATCCGGTTTAGCCAACTATGCTAGAGAGCCTACAGAAAGAAGTAGAAAGATAGAAGGACACACTAGACAACATAAACATTGAATGGTTTATTATATTTATAATATTTATATGGCCTCAAGGGTTCCACCTCTGTCAACTGATGTGAAGGACGTGAAACACAATGTAACCAACCAATTTAATCTCTTTCTTAAATGTTTGTGTATTCTCAACAAAGCATTATGGTCTGTGGTGACTGTAAATTGTTGGTGTGTTTGTTATTCAACCTATGCTTGGTTAATATAATTTTCTGAAATCTGTGGTGCCATTTTAATGGTTTGAGATGTTCTGTCCATATTCCATACTTGTGGATTTCAAGCTTTACAATAGACATGGACAATAAAGATACCTTTTTTTTTTTTGAGGAATGCCCAGTTGGTCATATTCTTAGTAAACTTTTTTCCATAGCGAGGCACACATGTCATTTGGTGGTGACAGGTTTGATTCCTAGCACAGTAACTATAGCTTTCGATTTTTATGTTGTCTGGTGTTGTCTTTCTACTTCTTTCTATGAGTGCTCATCAATACATTGTCTGTTTGTTTATTATATATATATATATATAGGTAATATGAGTGATGGTACCTTTTTGTATTGTACATATGTGTATACACAAAAAAGGTACCAGTTCTCATTACACAGTGTCTATTAGTCTATTATGGTAGAACTGGGGAGGAGGGGTGGAAGTTGGTACAGAATACCATTGCATACTGCAGACAAAAAGCCCAGACCGTATTACAGAATGAAACTAGTTAAATAACCTTAATACCATCTTCCTGAAAACAACATATCAGAAATGTCTGGGCACCAACAGCAAGTTCTGGATAATGTGAGTCAATTCAAAAACATTTTACCAAAGACAATGAACACAAACAACACTTTTAATCAGTTCAAATATTACAATAAACTAACTGATTTAACTGTGTTTGTGCTCATCTCCATCTACCCTCTATCTGCCCCTTTTCTACTTCTTTCAATTTCTTTCTAATGGTAACAACCAGTGTTGTTTTAAAGCAAAATCATCATCATCATGTAGCAGGTCTTTTGCAGAACGTTACACTCATCGTGGCACACAGGATAGCCAGGCTGTCTCTTGCCAACTGTCCTGAAGAACTTTGCTGTCCAGAGTGTTCTTGATATCCAACACCAATCATTGTACTGGCTGACCCTTTCCTCTTCTTCCCCTTCTATTACCATTTACTCCAAACATTAAGATAAATACCCGAAACATACAAACAGCAAACATACAAACAGTTAAAATCCTTGTGCAAACAGATCCCCCATACCTGATCTTTAGAGAGGTTGACTGTAATTTCATCAAACACTAAGGTCAGCTGTATTTTGGGCAGGGCCAGGTTCATCAGTTCAGGTTTGGTGTTCAAGCGCAGATGTGCCACTGCAGAGATTGGCTGAAACACTGACAGTCAAGACAGCAGCTCAATGATTTCATCACTCATGTTGTATTTCACAGTTACCTGCCTGCCCCATGATAAATGATCAAATCACTCACAAAATTACTCCTGTTGTATTCCCCAGATGCCTGCCTGTCCTGTGGTCAATGATGAAATCACTCATAAATTACTCATGTTGTATTTCACAATTGCCTGCCTGTCCTGTGGTCAATGATGAAATCACTCATAAATACTCATGTTGTATTTTAGTTACCTGCTTGCCCCATGGTCAATGATGAAATCACTCACAAAATTACTCATGGTGTATTTCACAGTTGCCTGCCTGCCACCATGTGGTCAAACATTCAAATCTCTACAGATGCAGATTTCTTAAGATTGGTCTGCACTCACAGGCTGTGCAAGTTTTAAGTGGGCACCAAGAAAAAAAACTTGGAAATACACGTGACTAATATGATTTGAACATCCCCTACTCAGTACTGCCTGGAAGATATGAGGCTAATAGCATATTCAATATACAAAAAGGCATAAACTCCTTTGAGACCACTTTATTTGAATATGTGCCACCAGGCTGGATAGGCTGGAGCACCAGAAATCAGAAAACTGCAAGTGGCATACCTGTCAATCTCAACAGATAAACTACTGTGCATTATAAAAGTCTTCCAGAATAGAGAAAACCATACAGCTTATACTTTACTTTTTGTACATGACATGTAAAGTACACAGTTTTTTGTTTGTCATTAGACTGAATCATGCAATGTAGGCAGTCATGTTACACTGATGACAATGCAGGTCAGTTTATAATTACTTTTCTGCTGGATACATTTTACTGCACTAACAGTTACATAACAACAGTGTTGTCACAGCTGACACTAACAGTTACATAACAACAGTGTTGTCACAGCTGACACTAACAGTTACATAACAACAGTGTTGTCACAGCTGACACTAACAGTTACATAACAACAGTGTTGTCACAGCTGACACTAACAGTTACATAACAACAGTGTTGTCACAGCTGACACTAACAGTTACATAACAACAGTGTTGTCACAGCTGACACTAACAGTTACATAACTGTGTTGTCACAGCTGACACTAACAGTTACATAACAACAGTGTTGTCACAGCTGACACTAACAGTTACATAACAATAGTGTTGTCACAGCTGACACTAACAGTTACATAACTGTGTTGTCACAGCTGACACTAACAGTTACATAACAACAGTTATGTCACAGCTGACACTAACAGTTACATAACAACAGTGTTGTCACAGCTGACACTAACAATTACATAACAACAGTGTTGTCACAGCTGACACTAACAGTTACATAACAACAGTCTTGTCACAGCTGACACTAACAGTTACATAACAACAGTGTTGTCACAGCTGACACTAACAGTTACATAACAACAGTGTTGTCACAGCTGACACTAACAGTTACACAACAGTGTTGTCACAGCTGACACTAACAGTTACACAACAGTGTTGTCACAGCTGACACTAACAGTTACATAACAACAGTGTTGTCACAGCTGACACTAACAGTTACATAACAACAGTCATGTCACAGCTGACACTAACAGTTACATAACAACAGTGTTGTCACAGCTGACACTAACAGTTACATAACAATAGTGTTGTCACAGCTGACACTAACAGTTACATAACTGTGTTGTCACAGCTGAGACTAACAGTTACACAACAGTGTTGTCACACCTGACACTAACAGTTACATAACAACAGTGTTGTCACAGCTGACACTAACAGTTACATAACAACAGTGTTGTCACAGCTGATACTAACAGTTACATAACTGTGTTGTCACAGCTGACACTAACAGTTACACAACAGTGTTGTCACAGCTGACACTAACAGTTACATAACAACAGTGTTGTCACAGCTGACACTAACAGTTTCATAACAACAGTCTTGTCACAGCTGACACTAACAGTTACACAACAGTGTTGTCACAGCTGACACTAACAGTTACATAACAGTGTTGTCACAGCTGACACTAACAGTTACACAACAGTGTTGTCACAGCTGACACTAACAGTTACACAACAGTCTTCTCACAGCTGACACTAACAGTTACATAACAACAGTCGGGTCACAGCTGACACTAACAGTTACATAACAACAGTGTTGACACAGCTGACAGTTACATAACATATTGACACAACTAATAGAACTCACTGATTAATGATGCATCTAATATTATAATTAACTTACAGAATTGCCTATAGTGGTGTGATGCAGAGGTAATGGTGTCTATTTTAGAATCAGAAGATGTGAGTTTCATCAAAGGACTTGAAATGTTTACAAAAACTACTAGCCAGTAATGATTTCAAAAACTTCCCTGATGGTGAGACTGGATTCGCAGCATTTGGTTAATGGTGAAAAACGAGGCCATTGGTGCCTATGACTAATTCTATGGTAATTGGAAATTTCAAAGAAGTGGAAATAAGATCACTGCCCTGGCAAAGTTGTTGAAGAGGAACAATCTAGCCATAGAAAAGAAAATTAATGACATAAAAAAAAAATTTTAGATATGGTTTTTTAATATAGTATGATTATTTCTGTAAACAAAATATGTTGTATTTCAATGATTCATTTATTTCCATTTTACATTTATTTAAAAAAAAAATTTTTTTTCAAGTTTGTATAAATTACACTATCTGTAGCCATCGCAGAATGATTTTTCATGGAGGCTAATGTTTTTTTTTTTTTTTTTTTTCAATGAACCTCTGGTTGAATGCATTCTATACCTGGCTACATATCACACTTAACTTCCAGTTTAAATTTCTATCATGACTACCACTTTCATCCAGCACACTACTTCACAGTCTGTTCTGACTGCCTTACTGACTACTCACAATGTTGGTGGGCTGACTTGCTTCCTAGCTTTGGGATGCTATCTGCCAAAACACTCTAGGGACAAGAAACATAACAGCCTGTAAGTTTCAATGACTGTCACTGTGTAAGTTTTGCTGAAAATTAGCTTTCTTTATGGTACAGTATATCTGTGCATGCATGTGCGTGTAATTTTCTGGCAGTCAGTTTTAGCCCTTTTAATGTGTCAGGTCCTCTGAAAGTAATGGAGAGTTTTGGGAAATGCCATTCTGGTCTCAAGACTCAGTGAAGGAAAAACCCCAACTGCATCTCCACGCGGTAAAGGACGGTAAACACACTGCGGTGTGGCCAACGCAGCTATGGGGACCGAGTATCCGCCGGGATAAGTGGACACCTCTGTTAGCAGGAGCATCACAGAGCAGGCACTCACTTACCCTAGCAATCAAAAAGGTTGCTGAAGGCTGAAGACGTAGTCTAAAGCCATGTGGATGTGGAAAGCAATGGGAAACTACCACATTACTATCCCAAGAAACTCATCATGGAAGCAAAAATTAAACTTAAAGATCTGATGGTGAGGCCCCCAGGCCAGGCATATCACAAACGCGAACTGGAGAAGAGAACGATGGCAGAGCAAGTAAGGGTAGTTGTGATGACGGCCTTAAGTCTGACCGACACAAAGATGGGCACAGGATATAAGTGACTCCTTGAGTGTGAAAGTGCATGAGGCGGGAGAACTGGCAAGAGACCGAGTTTCTTTCAGGCAGACTGTGATGAGAGCGACGTTCTGCAAAGGACCTGCTACATGATGATGAATGTGTTCAGAGGCAAAAGACCTGACTTTACTGCAGCTGGATTTGTCACACATGGCTAGGTCTCTATCTATGTAGTGATTGTCTGACTCCAAGAGTGTTACACAAAGAAAGCATAAAATTGGACAGCTCCAGTAACAACCTCCAGGAATCTGTGAAACATCTGTATTGGAGAGCAAAAGGATGTTCAAAACAACAGTGGCTCAACCACTTCATAGTGGAAAGCATTCACTGTCGGTCATAAATATCATCAAATTAAACTAGAAGACTCTGTTACACACATCATCCAGTCAAACAAGAATGACACTATCACACACATCAGTCATTTAAACCAGAATGACACTGTTACATATATCAATTGTGTCAAACCAGAATGGCAATGTTACACACATCATCAAATCAAACCAGAATGACACTCTTACACTCATCATCAATTCAAACAAGAAAGACACTGTTAAAACATCATCAATTCAAAACAGAATGACACTGTTAAAACATCATCAAGTCAAACCAGAATGGCAATGTTACACACATCATCAATTCAAACCAGAATGACACTGTTAAAACATCATCAAGTCAAACCAAAAGTACACTTTAAAACAAATCATCAATTCAAACCAGATTGACACTGTTAAAACATCATCAAGTCAAACCAGAATGACACTGTTAAACAAATCATTAATTCAAACCAGAATGACACTGTTAAACAAATCATCGATTCAAACCAGAATGACACTGTTGAACAAATCATTGATTCAAACCAGAATGACACTGTAAAAACATCATCAAGTCAAACCAGAATAACTGTTAAAACATCATCAAGTCAACCCAGAATGACACTGTTACACAAATCATCAATTCAAACTAGAATGACACTGTTAAAAATCACCAAGTCAAATCAACATGACACTTTTAAACAAATCATCAATTCAAACCAGAATGACACTGTTAAAACATCAAGTCAACCCAGAATGACACTGTTACACACATCATCAATTCAAACCAGAATGACACTGTTAAAACATCACCAAGTCAAATCAACAGGACACTTTTAAACAAATAATCAATTCAAGCCAGAATGACACTCTTACACTCATCATCAATTCAAACAAGAAAGACACTGTTAAAACATCATCAATTCAAACCAGAATGACACTGTTAAAACATAATCAAGTCAAGCCAGAATGACTGTTAAAACATCACCAAGTCAACCCAGAATGACACTGTTAAAACATCAAGTCAAAACATAATGACTGTTAAAACATCATCAAGTCAACCCAGAATGACACTGTTAAAACATCAAGTCAAACCAGAATGACACTGTTACACATATCATCAATTCAAACCAGAATGCCACTGTTAAAACATCATCAAGTAAAACCAGAATTACACTGTTACACACATTAGTCAAGTCAAAATGCTATGTTTTGTCATATAAAATAAGCAACCCTTAACAGTATCTTGTAGTTAGTTCCTGTTTGTACCTACTGGATGTATTAAAGTGTCAGCAACTTGAGACAGACAAGCCATGTATTTGTAGCAAGAAACGACCAGAAAACTGCAAACCGTGTAATATATATATATATATATATATATATATATATATATATATATATATATATATATATATATATATATATATATATATATATATATATATATCTGGAATGCACATTAAGTGGCACAGACAACATGCTCTATATGATGATTCTATACACATAACCTCACCAAAATAGTTTTCTTAGATTTCTCCAGCAGTAAATCACTTCTGCTATTCCAGTACACAGAAAATGAGTCCAGCCGCACCAGCTGCAGAGGAAATAAATGTCACTGTTAGATTACTCGGTCTAACTGGGTTATGAGGTCACTCGGTCTAAATGAGTTATGAGGTCACTTGGTCTAACTGGGTTATGAGGTCACTTGGTCTAACTAAGTTATGTGGTCACTCGGTCTAAATGGGTTATGAGGTCACTTAGTCTAACTGGATTACAAACTGGGTCATGAGGTCACTCAGTCTAACTAGGTTATGAGGTCACTTGGTCAGGGTTATGAGTTTGTGCTGTCTGACAATATCAATCACAAGTGTGCAATCAGTCAGGAGAATTTTCACAAATTATAAAAATAACAAGTGCTTCTGTGATTAAATTATCAACATGTTTTTTTTTTTTAATAACAGATATTGAAATTATAAGTATTCCAAGTTAGATTATAAGCATGTTTGGATTCACAAATATTTCAGCTGGGTTATAAACATTACAGATACATGTATTCTTCTTCTTCTTCTTCTTCATTTTCTTCTACTTCTTCTGTGTTAATCCAAAGATGTAAATGTGTTGTGCCTGTTTATAAAATGGCTGTGATATCTGTACCTTTCAGCCAATACATCCGACTTCTGCAGGTATTTCATTTCCAGGTTAGCTCTCCCAGGATGTATGTATTCATTCAGTTAGATAAGCCACTACAAATGTAAGCTTTCACTAAGGTTATAAGAATGTTTATATTTGTAAATATTAGAAACAGGTTATAAACATTTACAGATGAAAGTATTCATTCAGCTGGGTTACATAATAACTTTAGTTACAAGTATTTATTGTTAGGTTATAAGCATTATAGCTGAAAATTATGAACATTATAGCTTCAAACATTCAGTTAGTTGCGTTATAAACATTTAAGATTCAAGTATTCATTGTTAGGTTATAAGATTTTAGATACAAATTATGAACACTATAGATACAAGTATTCATTTAGTTGGGTTATCAACAATTTAGAAATAAGTATTCATTGCTAGGTTATAAACCCTATAGATACAAGTATTCCTTCACTTTTCATTCAGTTACTTATAAATATTATAGATACAAGTATTCATTGTCGGTTTTAAGCGTTATAAATTCAAGCATTCTTTGTTAGTTTGAAACATTAGATACAAGTACTCACTGTTAGGTTATAAACATTATAGATACATATATTTATTCAGTTACTTATAAACATTATAGATATAGGCATTGCCATTGTTTTGTTTTGTTTGGTGGTATGAAATAATATGCTGTACCATCTTTTTTTATTTTATTTTTAGGCCTCATTACAGTAACAGACACTTTGTGGTGAGTTCTGGTTCTTTCTAGAAGAAAAAAGCCCTGGATAAAGTATGTATTAGGTTACTTATAAACATAGATACAAGCATTCATTTATTCAGGTTATAAACATTTGGGATACAAGTATTCATTCAGCAAGGTTGTAAGTAGTGTAATAGAGTCAGTCTATAACTATAGGTGGTTGTAACCACTTCTCCCATGCTCCATCCTAGCTTTTATTGAAAGCTATAATACAGGTACACAGAACAGAACAAAAAACAAGACATGCAGTGGACTAAACACTTCTCCGACCTTTTGAACAGTCGTGATGCTGAAAATTCCCCCAGATATTCAACCAGCCTCTCAGGACATTGACATTATTACTGAACCACCAAGCAAACAAGAAATCCTTAAAGCTATCCACACTTTGAAGAACAACAAAGCACCAGGCAAAGACGAACTGCCAGCAGAACTTCTCAAAGTAGATCTCAACACAACTGCTAGCATTCAAAAACCATTGTTCAAGGATATTTGGGAAAAAGAAGTGTTGCCTGATGACTGGACTGAAGGAACAATAGTCCAAATCCCCCAAAAAAGGAGACTTAACAGACTGCAATAATTAGAGGGGAATTACTCTACTCTCAGTACCAAGCAAAATATTTTGTAAAATCATCATAATGCGGCTTGAAAAAGGAGTAGATAAATGCCTATGAGTGGAACAAGCAGGATTCAGAAAGGGCAGAGGAACAACTGAGCACATCTTCACCCTACGTAACATTTTAGAACAATGCAATGAATGGCAGAGAAGTATATATATAAACTTTGTGAACTTTGAGAAAGCTTTTGACCACGTCCATAGAGACAGTCTATGGAAAAATTTTACGACATTATGGAATTCCAGAAAAAATAGTCAACATAATTGCTCTCTTCTATTTCTTCTTCTGCTTTCGACATCAGTCATGCTAAACATTGAGTCCCGTCTGGGTCACAAATAGGATTGTGCGTTTAAGGCCGCCACCGGTCCCCCATAGCTTCTCTCGCAATGTGGTTCCCTTGGGCCAGATCCACAGTCTTTGCTGGAAGAGGTTAGGGCAGTGCTGCAGTATGTGCTCAGGGGTCTGTCTTTCTGCTCCACAATCACAGGCAGCAGATTCTTTTATGCCTATCCTGTACAAATGTGCTCGAAGACCACAGTGTCCAGTCCGAAGTCTAAAAATTGATGTTTGTTCTTTCCTGTTGAGTTTGTTTATGCTGTCACTCTCTGGTCTGTAATCTCCATTCTGCCTTCTCCACTCCCCCTTGAAAGACTGCTTTAGAGCTGCTTTGGTTTCCTTGTAGCTCTATGGTGGATGAGGTTGGGGAAGATTACTCCGTTTTTGCCAGCTCGTCTGCTTTCTCATTTCCTTGAATTCCACAGGTTGCTGTTATCCACTGCAGAACCAGTTGTGCTTCCTTGGATTTATTTATTAAGGTTGCCAAGAAGACTCACTATTCTTTCAATAGTAACGTTATATTTTTCTTCTCTACAGGTCCATGACATTCTCCATTTTTTCCCACAAACCTCCGAAAATGAAGTTGCATTTCTGTATGCATCGGAGAAATCGGGTTACAGGCATCTGTATTTGATTACATCTCAACTGTGTTCAACAGGGTCATGGGTGAAAGGTCAACATAGGGGTCAAGGTGATGTGGCAGGTGAGAATATTTGTTCATTATATTATTAACAGGGGGCTGTGGTGTCTTGAGGCTTAGTGTCCGCCTCGAGTGGAAGAGATCCCGGGTTCAAGCCCCGGGGAGGGCTGGGATTTTTTAATGTGGATGTCTAATAATTTCACCCTACTTGGATGCCTGTGTTTATTGTTGCGCTGGTAAAAAACACTTGGCAGTTGGAAATAAAAAAGAGTAGCCTAACCACGCTGCCCGGGCAAAATTTGGAGTTTAAAAATCTACTCAAAGTATTTCAGGATCCTTGCTGGTGCAACAGAGTTTGTGCAATGCGCTGAGATTCTTCAGACTCAAGCTTGAGCTAGAAGTAGAACGGAGCAATTATGGATTACGTATGCCATGATGTTGATCCTGTCAATAAACATACATTATTAACATTACGTTTCGTACAGATACATAAATTAGAGATACAGACAACAGAAAATTGCTTCAATGAGCAGCGTAATAGAGTTTAATTA
This sequence comes from Candidula unifasciata, assembly GCA_905116865.2. Taxonomy (NCBI): domain Eukaryota; kingdom Metazoa; phylum Mollusca; class Gastropoda; order Stylommatophora; family Geomitridae; genus Candidula; species Candidula unifasciata. The sequence goes on along the minus strand of CAJHNH020000223.1, from coordinate 197,977 downwards.
ATTAAATTGTATTTAAAACAAAATAAAACATGGACAGAAATTGTTAAAAATTAATGTTTGAAATGAAATCAGGGAAGGTATTGGTGAAAGAATTGTAAAGAAATTAAATAAACACATAATTAAAAAAAAA
>CAJHNH020000223.1:0-194646 GCA_905116865.2 Candidula unifasciata | reverse complement strand
TTCTATACCTGGCTACATATCACACTTAACTTCCAGTTTAAATTTCTATCATGACTACCACTTTCATCCAGCACACTACTTCACTGTCTGTTCTGACTGCCTTACTGACTACTCACAATGTTGGTGGGCTGACTTGCTTCCTAGCTTTGGGATGCTATCTGCCAAAACACTCTAGGGACAAGAAACAAAACAGCCTGTAAGTTTCAATGACTGTCACTGTGTAAGTTTTGCTGAAAATTAGCTTTCTTTATGGTATAGTATATCTGTGCATGCATGTGCGTGTAATTTTCTGGCAGTCAGTTTTAGCCCTTTTAATGTGTCAGGTCCTCTGAAAGTACTGGAGAGTTTTGGGAAATGCCATTCTGGTCTCAAGACTCAGTGAAGGGAAAACCCCAACTGCATCTCCACGCGGTAAAGGACGGTAAACACACTGCGGTGTGGCCAATGCAGCTATGTGGACCGAGTATCCGCCGGGATAAGTGGACACCTCTGTTAGCAGGAGCATCACAGAGCAGGCACTCACTTACCCTAGCAATCAAAAAGGTTGCTGAAGGCTGAAGACGTAGTCTAAAGCCATGTGGATGTGGAAAGCAATGGGAAACTACTACATTACTATCCCAAGAAACTCATCATGGAAGCAAAAATGAAACTCAAAGATCTGATGGTGAGGCCCCCAGGCCAGGCAGATCACAAACGCGAACTGGGGAAGAGAACGATGGCAGAGCAAGTAAGGGTAGTTGTGATGACGGCCTTAAGTCTGACCGACACGAAGATGGGCACAGGATATAAGTGACTCCTTGAGTGTGAAAGTGCATGAGGCGGGAGAACTGGCAAGAGACCGAGTTTCTTTCAGGCAGACTGTGATGAGAGCGACGTTCTGCAAAGGACCTGCTACATGATGATGAATGTGTTCAGAGGCAAAAGACCTGACTTTACTGCAGCTGGATTTGTCACACATGGCTAGGTCTCTATCTATGTAGTGATTGTCTGACTCCAAGAGTGTTACACAAAGAAAGCATAAAATTGGACAGCTCCAGTAACAACCTCCAGGAATCTGTGAAACATCTGTATTGGAGAGCAAAAGGATGTTCAAAAACAACAGTGGCTCAACCACTTCATAGTGGAAAGCATTCACTGTCGGTCATAAATATCATCAAATTAAAACTAGAAGACTCTGTTACACACATCATCCAGTCAAACAAGAATGACACTATCACACACATCAGTCATTTAAACCAGAATGACACTGTTACATATATCAATTGTGTCAAACCAGAATGGCAATGTTACACACATCATCAAATCAAACCAGAATGACACTCTTACACTCATCATCAATTCAAACAAGAAAGACACTGTTAAAACATCATCAATTCAAAACAGAATGACACTGTTAAAACATCATCAAGTCAAACCAGAATGACAATGTTACACACATCATCAATTCAAACCAGAATGACACTGTTAAACATCATCAAGTCAAACCAAAAGTACACTTCAAAACAAATCATCAATTCAAACCAGATTGACACTGTTAAACAAATCATCAATTCAAACCAGAATGACACTGTTAAACAAATCATTAATTCAAACCAGAATGACACTGTTAAACAAATCATCGATTCAAACCAGAATGACACTGTTGAACAAATCATTGATACAAACCAGAATGACACTGTTAAACAAATCATCGATTCAAACCAGAATAACACTGTTAAAAACATCATCAAGTCAACCCAGAATGACACTGTTACACAAATCATCAATTCAAACTAGAATGACACTGTTAAAAATCACCAAGTCAAATCAACATGACACTTTTAAACAAATCATCAATTCAACCAGAATGACACTGTTAAAACATCAAGTCAACCCAGAATGACACTGTTACACACATCATCAATTCAAACCAGAATGACACTGTTAAAACATCACCAAGTCAAATCAACAGGACACTTTTAAACAAATAAATCAATTCAAGCCAGAATGACACTCTTACACTCATCATCAATTCAAACAAGAAAGACACTGTTAAAACATCATCAATTCAAACCAGAATGACACTGTTAAAACATAATCAAGTCAAGCCAGAATGACTGTTAAAACATCACCAAGTCAACCCAGAATGACACTGTTAAAACATCAAGTCAAAACATAATGACTGTTAAAACATCATCAGTCAACCCAGAATGACACTGTTAAAACATCAAGTCAAACCAGAATGACACTGGGTTACACATATCATCAATTCAAACCAGAATGCCACTGTTAAAAACATCATCAAGTAAAACCAGAATTACACTGTTACACACATTAGTCAAGTCAAAATGCTATGTTTTGTCATATAAAATAAGCAACCCTTACAGTATTTTGTAGTTAGTTCCTGTTTGTACCTACTGGATGTATTAAAGTGTCAGCAACTTGAGACAGACAAGCCATGTATTTGTAGCAAGAAACGACCAGAAAACTGCAAACCGTGTAATATATATATATATATATATATATATATATATATATATATATATTATATATATATATATATATATATATATATATATATATATATATATCTGGAATGCACATTAAGTGGCACAGACAACATGCTCTATATGATGATTCTATACACATAACCTCACCAAAATAGTTTTCTTAGATTTCTCCAGCAGTAAATCACTTCTGCTATTCCAGTACACAGAAAATGAGTCCAGCCGCACCAGCTGCAGAGAAATAAATGTCACTGTTAGATTACTCGGTCTAACTGGGTTATGAGGTCACTCGGTCTAAATGAGTTATGAGGTCACTTGGTCTAACTGGGTTATGAGGTCACTTGGTCTAACTAAGTTATGTGGTCACTCGGTCTAAATGGTTATGAGGTCACTTAGTCTAGGGATTACAAACTGGGTCATGAGGTCACTCAGTCTAACTAGGTTATGAGGTGACAATGAACAGGGTTATAGCTGTCAAACATTCAATATCAATCACAAGTGTGCAATCAGTCAGGAAGAATTTTCACAAATTAATAAAAATAACAAGTGCTTCTGTGATTAAATTATCAACATGTTTTTTTTTAATAATACAAGATATTGAAATTATAAGTATTCCAAGTTAGATTATAAGCATGTTTGGATTCACAAATATTTCAGCTGGGTTATAAACATTACAGATACATGTATTCTTCTTCTTCTTTTCTTCATTTTCTTCTACTTCTTCTGTGTTAATCCAAAGATGTAAATGTGTTTGTGCCTGTTATAAAATGGCTGTGATATCTGTACCTTTCAGCCAATACATCCGACTTCTGCAGGTATTTCATCCAGGTTAGCTCTCCCAGGATGTATGTATTCATTCAGTTAGATAAGCACTACAATGTAAGCTTTCACTAAGGTCACCCATTTGTAAATATTAGAAACAGGTTTACTAAAACATGTACAGATGAAAGTATTCGTGACATTCAGCGGGGATATGCATTTGGAATGTTTTTTCACTTCACCAACGTTACATATTTATTCAGTTAGGTATAAGCATTATAGCTGAAAATTATGAACATTATAGCTTCAAACATTCAGTTAGTTGCGTTATAAACTTTTAAGATTCAAGTATTTATTGTTAGGTTATAGGATTTCAGATACAAATTATGAACACTATAGATACAAGTATTCATTTAGTTGGGTTATCAACAATTTAGAAATAATTATTCATTGCTAGGTTATAAACCATATAGATACAAGTATTCCTTCACTTTTCATTTAGTTACTTATAAATATTATAGATACAAGTATTCATTGTCGGTTTTAAGCGTTAAAGATTCAAGCATTCTTTGTTAGTTTGAAACATTAGATACAAGTACTCACTGTTAGGTTATAAACATTATAGATACATATATTTATTCAGTTACTTATAAACATTATAGATATAGGCATTGCCATTGTTTTGTTTTGTTTGGTGGTATGAAATAATATGCTGTACCATCTTTTTTTATTTTATTTTTAGGCCTCATTACAGTAACAGACACTTTGTGGTGAGTTCTGGTTCTTTCTAGAAGAAAAAAGCCCTGGATAAAGTGTGTATTAGGTTACTTATAAACATAGATACAAGCATTCATTTATTCAGGTTATAAACATTTGGGATACAAGTATTCATTCAGCAAGGTTGTAAGTAGTGTAATAGAGTCAGTGTACTCATTCTATAACTATAGGTAGTTGTAACCACTTCTCCCATGCTCCACCCTAGCTTTCATTGAAAGCTATAATACAGGTACACAGAACAGAACAAAAACAAGACATGCAGTGGACTAAACACTTCTCCGACCTCTTGAACAGACCTGATCCTGAAAAATCCCCCAGATATTCAACCAGCCTCTCAGGACATTGACATTATTACTGAACCACCAAGCAAACAAGAAATCCTTAAAGCTATCCACACTTTGAAGAACAACAAAGCACCAGGCAAAGACGAACTGCCAGCAGAACTTCTCAAAGTAGATCCCAACACAACTGCTAGCATTCAAAAACCATTGTTCAAGGATATTTCGGAAAAAGAAGTGTTGCCTGATGACTGGACTGAAGGAACAATAGTCCAAATCCCCCAAAAAAGGAGACTTAACAGACTGCAATAATTAGAGAAGAATTACTCTACTCTCAGTACCAAGCAAAATATTTTGTAAAATCATCATAATGCGGCTTGAAAAAGGAGTAGATAAATGCCTACGAGTGGAACAAGCAGGATTCAGAAAGGGCAGAGGAACAACTGAGCACATCTTCACCCTATGTAACATTTTAGAACAATGCAATGAATGGCAGAGAAGTATATATATAAATTTTGCGAACTTTGAGAAAGCTTTTGACCACGTCCATAGAGACAGTCTATGGAAAATTTTACGACATTATGGAATTCCAGAAAAAATAGTCAACATAATTGCTCTCTTCTATTTCTTCTTCTGCGTTCGACATCAGTCATGCTAAACATTGAGTCCCGTCTGGGTCACAAATAGGATTGTGCGTTTAAGGCCGCCACCGGTCCCCCATAGCTTCTCTCGCAATGTGGTTCCCTTGGGCCAGATCCACAGTCTTTGCTGGAAGAGGTTAGGGCAGTGCTGCAGTATGTGCTCAGGGGTCTGTCTTTCTGCTCCACAATCACAGGCAGCAGATTCTTTAATGCCTATCCTGTACAAATGTGCTCGAAGACCACAGTGTCCAGTCCGAAGTCTAAAAATTGATGTTTGTTCTTTCCTGTTGAGTTTGTTTATGCTGTCACTCTCTGGTCTGTAATCTCCATTCTGCCTTCTCCACTCCCGCTTGAAAGACTGCTTTAGCGCTGTTTTGGTTTCCTTGTAGCTGTGTGGTGGATGAGGTTGTGGAAGATTACTCCCAGCTTTTGCCAACTCATCTGCTCTCTCATTTCCTTGAATACCACAGTGGGCTGGTATCCACTGCAAGACCAGTTCTGCTTCCTTGGAGAGTAAGCCAATGTTGGTCCTTAGATCAGAAATTAGTTTGTCTTGTTTTTGGCTGGATAGTGCTTGGAGAACAGACAATGAGTGGCTCTCCTAGCAGATTTGGCCGGCAAGCTGGACTGCTTCTGCCGGCTTAGTGGGGCTTAGTGGGAGTTATGTCCCTTCGCCAAACTCAAAACAACTCAAAACAAGTCACGGAAAAAGTCACGAATCAAATGACATACTTACCTATCATCATCCGGGTGCGTGTAGGGTTGCGTATGGTGTCTATCATCGTCCTACGGTTGCGTGTAGGGCTGCTTATTGCGTGTAGGTTGGTTGTTTGTGTAAGATGAGGGGTAGGGTTAGGGGTTAGGGTTATGGTTTAGGGTTAGGGTTAGGTTTAGGGTTTAGGGTTAGGGTTAGGGTTAGGGTTTAGGGTTAGGGTTAGGGTTTAGGGTTAGGGTTAGGGTTTAGGGTTAGGGTTAGGGGTTAGGGTTTATGGTTTAGGGTTAGGGGTTAGGGTTTAGGGTTAGGGGTATGGTTCGATTTGAAAATTTTCACGTAGGAGGTCGAAATAGTGGTCGACAATCTGACGTTTGTGGGAGTGGCGCCACTGAAACTCTGCCAAATATGACGCCGTAGTTACCTATAAAGTTAGTCGAGGACGGTGGATGCTACTGACACAGACAATTCGCCAGCGAGTTTCAGTGGCGCCACTCCCACAAGCATCAGATTGTCAGCCACTATTTCGACCTCCTACGTGAAAATCTTCACATCTAACCATACCCCTAACCCTAACCCTAACCCTATACCTAACGCTAAACCCTATCCCTAAACCCTAACCCTAACCCTAAACCTACCCCTCATCTTACGCAAACAACCAACCTACACGCAATAAGCAGCCCTACACGCAACCGTAGGACGATGATAGACACCCTACGCAGCCCTACACGCAACCGTAGGATGATAGGTAACCCTAGACGCAACAGTACGCAACCCTTCACGCACCCGGATGATGATAGGTAAGTATGTCATTTGATTCGTGACTTTTTCCGCTCGTTGTTGTGAGTGCGGCCAAGGGACATAACTCCCACTAAGCCGGCCGAAGCAGTCCAGCTTGCCGGCCAAATCTGCTAGGAGAGCCCAATGAGTCACTAAGTATAACAATTTGGTGCCTTCTGTGTTCTTGAGTGATGAGATGTTGGACTGCAGAGAGGAGGGCAGTTGCCTCAGCTCTGAAGTTAGTGCAGATGTCACCTGCTGGTAGAGAGAGAGTTTCTGCTCTACTGCTAGGGGGTTTAATGTAAATTCCACAACCCCCTTTCAGACTGCATCTGTAGCAGAGCCGTCGCTGAAAACCTGAGTCCAAGTGGTGTTTGGATACTTCTCATCAAGCATAGCAAGAGCCAGGGTTCTCTGTTGTGTCTCCGTCTGGGCATCTTTTGAAGTGATTCCTGGTACCTTTAGGACTACATTTGCTTTCTCTGGCTTGCTTGTCCATGGTTCTGGCCTAAGTTTTTCGCACAGTGCAACATCTCTTTCAAGCAGATATTGGTGCTGTCTGTACAGTTCTCTAGCAAGGTGGTTGGCGCTCTGACGCTTCAGTCTGTTTTTTGTTCTCTCTTGAAATTTAAAATGCAGTGGGTGACTTTGAAGTCTTTTTAATTTCTCATACTGTAAAAAAGTTTTGTATTGTCTTCTGAGTTCGAGTGGTTGAGTATCTGCTATCTTTTCTATTTCTCTGATGGGGGTGGTTTTCATGGCTCCGAGAACAATCCTTAATCCCATATTCTGAACCTTGTCCAGTTTTCCCATTGTTGTCTTGGCTGCTGCAGCCCATGCAGTGGAGGCATATTCCATGACTGGCCTGACTGCTCCAGTATATACTTGTTTTAGGATTCTAGAGTTAGCGACCCATGTGGTACCCGCTAATTTTTTCATCACTGCAAGCTTCTTGAATGCTTTTCCCTGTACTGCTTCAACATGTGACTTCCAAGTTAGTCGTGAATCAAGTGTAAAGCCCAGAAAGGTAGGGGTGTCAGTCTGTGGAATGCGCTGGTTTTTAATCAAAATTTCGATTTTTTTCTTTTTTGGGGAAGAGAGAAAAGTGATGCTGTGCTTTTTGAATTATTTAGCTTTAGACCCCACTTTTCGGTCCAGGCTTCTACATTTTCCAGTTTTCTGTAACAGATATGAGGCTGTGGTAGTGTATTCGGAGGCTGTCCAAACTGCAAAGTCATCGGCATGTAGGGTATTAGAAACGTGCTGGTGGCAGGTTGCTGTGATATCATTTATGTAAACAAGGAACAGAGTTGGTGCTATCGCACTGCCCTGAGGAACTCTTTCTCTAAGTTTTGCCAGTTTGCCGATGTGTCCATCAATTCTGAATCTGGCTCTGCCTTGGAAAATAAAGTCTTTGATCCACTTGTACATGTTGTGCACAACTCCTGCCTGTAGCAGTTTTAGTTGTGGGCCTTCTTTTCAAACTGTATCAAAAGCATGAGAGAGGTCAAAGAAGACAGCAAGAACTTTATTTTTTTCCTTGAAGGCATTCTCAATTTCCTGTGTCAGATATGTCAACTGGTCCTCTGTATTTCTGTGCTGTCTGTATCCTGTCTGTGTGGTGGTGATTACCGAGTTTGTTTCCAAGAACCATATTAGTCTTTTATTTACTAATTTATCCATCAATTTTCCTACACAACTAAGAAGGCTGATGGGTCTGTAGCTTTTTGGGTCTCTTCGGTCTCCACCCTTTTTAAGGATAGGCTGGATGAGGGCTTCCTTCCAGGCTGACGGTACTACCCCTTTTTGCCAGCTCTGGTTGTAAATGCAGAGAAGAAACTTCTTGGCAGCAGGTCCAAGATGAAAGAGAAATTCGTTTGTAATGCCGTCAGCCCCTGGGGCTTTCTTCCTTTTCAACTCTCCAATTCCAACGTCTAGCTCTTGCATAGTAAACTTTTCTGACATGCAGGCCTCGGTTGTTTTTGTGCTAGAGTCTGCTAGAAGAGTCTTGGTCTGGTTTCGTACTTCTTTTATTCTTTGCATGGGAATATGAACCTCAGTTTCCTTCTGGTGTGTTTCAGCTAGCACATCTGCTGGTGCCTTGCCAGTAACATCTCCATCGTCTGTTTGAAGTACAATTCTGGCTTTTTCTGTCCTGTCTCCATTCAAGCTTTTTGTGAGATTCCACAGACGTGAAGTGTCCTTCTCGAGGTTAAATGACGCTGTCTTTTTGTGCCAGCTTTCCCTCATCTGATTATTTCCTTCTCCATATTTTCCCTCCTGGTACTAAGTTTGGAATGCAGAGTGTCCGGTTCAGGCGACCAGTAAGGTTTAAAGTTTTTCCTGCTGCCTCGTGGTATGTTACTCTTGGCTGTATTTAGAATAGTTGTGTTGAGGATCTTCAGTTTGGCATTTATTTCCAGTCTTCTGAAGAAGACTCTCTTCAACATGTCGTCTAACTGGGAAGTGAAAAAGGCTCCAGTTAGCCTTCTTGTAGTTCCAGCTGGGAGGGTTCTTTTCCTTAGTAACTTCTCTACTTTTGTTAATAGAAAGGATTACGGGCCTGTGATCACTGCCTCCCAGCTGTTGACATACATCCCGGCTGGTAACTTTCTCCACATCTTCAGTTGCTATAGCCAAGTCTGGGGTGCTGGTTTTCCTCCAAGCTCGAGAGTAGAATGTGTCTGGGTCGTCACGGTGATTTATCAGAACTAGAGTGTTGCTGATTATCCAGTTTTCTACCTCTTCTCCTTTCGCATTGAGGTCTGTGTAGCCCCAGCTAGATGAGTGGCTATTCAGATCTCTGACAGCAATCCAGTTTTCTATGTTTAGTAGGATGGGTCCTAGATTAATATCTCTGTTTGGTGGTGAGTAGATGTTGCATACTGTCACATCTCCCCTTGCCCCCTTGATAGTGACTGTGATAAACTCTGTATCCCCACACTGAGATCTCTGGGTTTCCCAAGCTGTGATCGTGTTCTTGACAGCAAGAAGATTTGGTATCCCCTGATAGAGAATCTGTGTGCACTTGTGAGGTGAGTCTCTTGGATGCAGCATATGTCAATATCGTGCTGCTTCAAGAAATTTTGCAGTTCAGTTTTCTTCAACCTCACTCCCTCAGCATTCCAGTGCATAATTGTAAGTTTGTGTCCAGTTGCATTACTCTGTTCTTCCCTGGTCACTCCAGAAGATTCAGAGGTTGTGGCTCTAGTAGCTTGGGGTGAGCCTCCTCGAGGCAGGGAGCCCGGCGCCATACCTACCCATCCCATAGGAATGACACCATAACGTGATAATGTTGTTTGCATGACCATATCGCTAGTGCGTAGATGCCCGATTTTTAGTCCCGTGCCTAGTAGGCTGACATCTTCCGACTTCAACGGTCAAGGTTTATTTTCAGGATTCCCCCTCCCATAGGCTGATTGCCTTCCAGGGCTTATGAGCTCTGCCTACCCACATTTTCTGTCGGGCTTTGTTGCCCTAGCCTTTGTTCTTACAGGAACTTTCCACAAGGCAGTTGTGGTTTGGCATTCGGTGTGTCCTTCACATAGATGAATTGCCTTTCAGGGCTTTTGAGCTTCATCTGCCCAGGGTTTAATTAATACAAAAGTGAGGGTCTATTAACGGTCACCCCAGTAGAGCCTCGTGCTGGGGAAGGAACTAGGGACGCAATATCCATCAGCCAGATGTCGCTCCTGTACATTCTGACTGCCTTCGTTAACGACTGTGCTCCCCGACAGCCATGCAGTTTATTGGCACGAAGGAAACGCCTTAAACTTGGATTCTGGACTACCGACTCCCTACATGATGACACCTGTGTGTTATTGGTGTACAAAATTTATCATTTTTTTGTCATATAACATTAGCCCATGCATGTGTTCCTGCATAAATATATTTAAAAAAAAAAAAAAAAAATTTTAAAACTATTTTTGTATTTTGTATACATGTTTACAAACACTTGCACATACTAATAATAATTGTGACAACAAATAACAGTAATTAACAGTTTACAGGTACTCCCACATCAAAGTAGAGAGGGAAAAAGAGGCACATGTACACATACAAGAACATAGAGGGATAAAGAGGGGGAGGAGGAGGAGGAGAGAGAGAAAGAGAGAGAGAGAGCGGGAGAGAGATCACTAAATGACTAATTCCTCCAGGAGTGAAAATGTTCAACAAGGCTTCTATACTGTAATCCAGGTAGTTGGTTGTGGGGCAGGGCATCAAAATGTCAAGTGTTTTCCCTTGAGGGCCAGAAACAAATGTTGTCTCGTGCCAAAAAATAAAGGTGAATATCCGAACGGTGTTGATTCGTTAAAGTTGGATGCACTTTGGCTAGTCTCCTATCCTAGAAGCTGTTCTGTGTCCGGCTCCTAGTGGGTCCAGAAAATAAACCCGTTCATCTGATGGCCTAGTAAAATGTCTTTCGACCAGTTTCAAGTTACACGTGATAACCTTGTTACTGGCCTTCTGAGATGTTGACGATTTTGTGCCTGCTTAAAAAATTCTGCTGTTAACTGTCCATAGCTGATTGTCGTTGGGTGGGGCCGTGTGAAGTGAATGCAGCAAGTGAAATGGGTGCCGAGAGACTGGAGTGTTCTCAGTCAGGTACGCCCAGGGCTCCATGGATAATATCCTGTTGACTCCTTCATTATGAAGGGGGGGGGGGGGGGGGGGGGTGGGAGAATTTAAACGTGTTTGCTAATTTCACTAGACTCAATGTGAAGATGTTGATCTCCCTTAATTTAATTAGTAAAATGGGTCTATAAACTGTTCTACTGTGGGTTGTTGTTTTTTTTTAACAGGTAGGTTAACACACGTTATATATTTATTATTTTACTGCCGCACCCGCCTGGGTCAAAAAGAGTTAACGGGGTCAGCACATTTTTCTCCACGGAGCAGGCAGAAGGGGTGTGAAACTTCTGTCACTGTGTTTGCTGCTGGATGAAAAATAATGCGACTGAAATGTCCGATTTTTATTCTACCGTGGAATATGCCTTTTTGTCTCAGCTTGTTCCGTTCTCCCGTTTTATCGTTTGGAGGATAGTAAACGCGTAATGGGTGTCAGTGATATATTTCAGTGAAGAGACACGCCCATTTGAACTCTATACCTGTTGTTTCCATACAGTATGTGAATGCTTGTTAAAACTCTTTACTTAAAGAATCTAACATCTTTTTCACGTGTTGATAAATAAAGCACAACACAATATTTCACGGCGCAACTGACAGGATAATGGTCACAGTGATATAAAAATGATATTTCTTTCACTAAGACAAACTGAATAATAAATCCAAAAAGTGAGAGCTCGAAAAAAAAAAACGTCCTCTCAGTAGGGAGTCGGTGTCACCAGTCGCTCTCTTTTATAAAGACTTTTCCTGCAGTATAAAAAATTACAATACATCTTTCCCAGTAAAGACAGGTGTAAGACAAGGATGTGTTATGTCATCTCTCCTCTTCAACCTTGTGATTGATTGGTTACTAAAGAACACAGTAGACAGGACATTGAGAGGCTTACGATGGACTCCATTCACCATGCTTGAGGACCTTGATTTTGCAGATGATATAGCACTCCTATCACATAAACAGGAACATATACAAGAAAAAAGTAACAGACTACACAGCACAGCAGAAATGGTGGGACTGAGAATAAATACAAAGAAAACTAAGATCATGACAAGCAGTCCAAACCAACAACCACTGACCATAAATAACCAAACTCTTGAAAATGTAGAACATTTCACATATCTTGGCAGTGTGGTGTCCCTGCCGGGAGGGACCGAAGAGGACATACAGTCACGTCTGAATAAAGCTAGAGCTGCTTTTGGAAGGATGAGGCAAATCTGGAAATCCAACAATTACTGCAGAGGAACAAAACTCCGACTCTACAAGAGCATCATTTTGCCAGTTTTCTTTATGGAGCAGAATGCTGGAGAATGACCAAAAAGGATGCACACAAGCTGTCCACCTTCCACCACACATGTTTACCTAGAATTATCAAAATTTTCTGGCCAGATACAATCCCAAACACTAAACTACTTCAAGTCACAAACCAAGAAACTTTAGACAGTTTGATAACCAAGAGAAGATGGAAATGGCTTGGCCAGGTTATGAGAATAAATCCTGATATACCTGCCAAAACAGCTCTCACATGGACACCAGAGGGAAAAGAAAACAGGGGTGCCCAAAAACAACATGGAGACGAACAATGGAAAGTGACCTGAGTGCTGCATCTTTGACATGGAAAACTGCACTGAAGATTGCGCAGGACAGGAAAGCATGGAAAGTCCTCTCTGAAGCTTCATGTGCCACTAGGCATAACGAGAACTGATGATATAATACAGGAAGAATTGAACCCTGTTCGTTACAAGTAGATACAATGAATGCTAACAAAGGCCATGTGAACGCAGAATTTATAAGTCACACTAGCTAGCTGCTTCACTAGAAAGTAACATGTTGTTTTAAGTAACATGTTGTTTTGGTTTCCTAGACGATTATCGAGGTATTTGTGTAACGACCTTTCCAACTTGAAATTGTTACTGGCATTCAGGGTAAAAGATTTTCCTCAGCGCAATTAAGTAATTACTTGAGACAATAGGTTTAAATATTCACAGTCAGGAAACTTATCCTGCTGTGAGAAACTCATTGTTAACTTCATTGTCGGTAAACAGGGTTGAACATTACAACTGTGTGTCAAATTCTCAGACAAAAACTAATTAGGACTAATCTGATTTGGCACCTGAAATTAGACTGAAAATAGCCTGACCGAACATCCGAGAATCGAAAAACTGACCTCAGACATGTGAAGTTGTTAGTTACCGGTAAATAGAAACAGGATGTAAATGACCAGTTATATAGCTGAGTGAACCGACTATAAACAAAGACAAGGATGATGGTACGACATATGGCAGTTATGATAATCTACAAAATGAAACTACAGAAGGAAGGAGAGAGACTGAAAGATAAACAGGGTAGACCAAACAAAACCTACGCCATATGAAAGTCTCAAGAAGAGCGGATTACATGAGGATTTTATAAAAAATTTAGCCTTAGCGGTGGAGGAATTTTTCAATTACATGAGTAATGATTGTATGTATGCTGTATGTTAGGTACAATTACGACAAAATTTAGAAGTGTTAGAATTGCAGGTGTCAAATTTATCAATTTCGAATTGTGAGTGTTGTAGCTGAAGTCTAGATTGCAAGAAGAGTCTAAATGTACATATTTACAAATTATGTTGTGCAGCATGATTGTATGTATCCTGAAAAATAATTGAATATGAATAAACAAGAAGCAGTTATTCTAAAGGCGTATCACAGCTTGATGTTGTGTGTTGGTTGGTACTAGATAAGATTCAGTTCTGATAAATTTAGGAGCAGTCATCGCCAGGTTGGGATGTCTCTCCAACCTGCAGTCATATTGACACATAGTGTCACAGCAGGTGACTGACACACTGTTATAGTATAAAGCTAGGCAGCAATATCTGCACTTTTCAGCCAGCACATCCAATTTCAATAAACTTTTAAACTATCTCCCTTTATGACATTCTTGTTAAGGAATATTAGGTCTATTCTTTATTTTATTTTAAACCCGTAGAAGGGGTAAAGTAAATTCTAGAACTCACATGAGAAACTCATTACAGTGGTACTTGGTAACCCCATTTAATCTGTTCCTCATCGCTTTTATGTATACAAAAAAAATACGTATGTACCAAACAATAGGTATACTAAATGATCACATAACAAATAAAGAACCAATGGTTAATCCATTCCCATAAAGAAAAAATCTTATTGTTTTTGGATTATATTATATACTGAGGAGTTGTATTTTTAAAAAAAAGTGTATATACAGCCTAACACTACAATCCATTAATACACAAGCAATGAGATGAAAACAGATGACAAATTTAACATCACCTCACCTTCCAAAGAAGAGTCCAGTGCTTACTAAGATGGCACTGAGAAGGCAGGAGAAGGAGTGGATATTGTTTGGAAGGAGCATCCCTTCCAATAAAACTTGAGAAATCTGAAATTCTTGTGTTTTCTCTCTTTCTTTTTCCTGTCACTTTTTGCTGCTTGGATTTAGCTGAGGCTCAAAAGGTTTGACTTTTACTAGAAATATTTCCAAAGAACTTTGGTTCTGCCTTCTCAAGATGCTTTGAAAATGTGACACTGTCTGGTTAAGTTCAGACAATGTTATTATGGCTTGTTTGGGTTTTGTTGTGATGATACTTTTCTGCAAAATCACTGACATCTCTATCTTTGACTTTGTTTCGGAAGAGGTAAACAAAGATAGCGCAGTGTCGTGACTCATTTTGACTCGTACAAGTTCTAGCACACAGGCTGTATTCTAAATAAAGGTAGTAAACCAAGCTAACATTTTCACATTTCAACAATACACATACCAAGTTGAACGTTTACCAAAGTGAATTTATACTGAGGTGCAACTGTATTTTATATTAGGATTTCTTTGTTTTCTCCATATGTAAATTACTTGAATGTAAAACTACACGTAGATTTAATTATTTTCTAAATCAATTTTAAATTTAGAAAACCTAACCAGAAATTAATACCAACGGCATGAGTAGTTCTAATATACACACAAATATATCCTTTACACTGTTCAGATTTTCATAACTGATCATAATTCTGTTGTAACCTTATTTTCTGTCATCCACTCTATAGCTGCAGTGACTGCCTCAACATCTAATGTCATGATTGAAGTTGTAGATAAATAAGCACCATTTTGTTCTGCCATGTTTTTTCCCTTCACTCTAGCTGAAAAACCTCAGCCAGATCTTTCACTCCAATGAACAGAACCATTGGTGTACACTACTACATCATCTAGCTCAGCGCTTTCATCTATCAGTAGTTGTACCTCTATTGTGCCATACTGGTATACAACTCTCTACATTCTCTTTCTATTGTGATGACCTGATGGAAACTGCCGTTGTGCATGCTCCTGTCAACTCACTCCTGCCCCCTGAAGGTTGCCAGCCTGATGACATGCTCTGCTAGTGCCAAACATGACTTTCATATTTTCAATAGGTGTTATCTAAAATCATTCATACTGCCATGTTATCTGAGTGTACAATAAAAATAAGGGACAACAAACATAAGGGGCAACATGATCTTACTTTGTAAATCTGTGACACAGCCTCTTTTATAACAGTCTCCTTCCAAGTGGCATCAGTTGTCTGCAGCAGGAGAGGGCATATTACAATAATGGACAGTACACACAACAAGCAGATTACAAATGTCTGTAGCCAGTTTTTTTTTTTCTTACATCAGCCAGCTCAATCAAATCAAGTGACATGTAGCAGCCACTATGTTCTTTGTGCAGTATGCTAAACAAGTGTAATGTAATGACTGGCACTTACAGATGCACAAGAAAAAATAGAGACAGAAAGACAGACTAGACAACATAAAAGTCACAAGATATAGATGTATGTGCTAGTTAAAACCAAACAAAATGCTCATTAATGTCTCTGTAGAAAGTGAAACAGGATGTCCCACAAGACCAGTAACATGCACATGCTTTAACTCTCTGAGCCCCAAGGAACACATCACAGGCTAACTGGTTACTACCCAGCCACCCCCAATTATTTCATTTTACAAATTGCTTTAAACATCTTGTCTGGTTATTTACTTATATTTAACCACTAACACAATTTAGTTATTGTAAGTTTTCTAATATTATTCCCCAACAATCCCTGGTCACTTTGATATAATATATTTGTATGTTACGTGGCAGCTGAATTAGTATAGGTATGTTTCAATGTGTTACACTTGTGAAATTTCAAAATCGAGTTACCACCCCTTGGGCCCCTGATGCTTAGCCTCCTGGGACTCAAAGAGTTAAATGCATAAGGAAGCCACCAGAGTGTCATCATCAATTTGAACTGCAAGTTATCCCCAAGCAGTAGTCATGATAAATCCAGCAGCTGTAATACTGAGTAAGACATAATGCCAGTTTGGTGGGTACTAACCACCACCGTTATCATTTCATTCATTTAGTTAACATAACATAATATTGCAGCAAGTTACCTCAGAGATTCATTAACTCTTTCAGTCCCAAGCAACGCCAGGTGTGTGAATGAATTTACCCACTGATTCCCCTCCATAGCATAATGCACTTTCTTACTTTTACTACTTGGTCTGAATCTTCTTCTTCTTTTCTCTACTCCTGGTATGCCTTGCGGCGTCAGGGGAGGAAGAGATCTCTAGAACGGGCCCTTCTGCTTGCTTCATATATAGTACTTATCAGTGTCTCTGATATTTCTGCGGCCCATATTCTGAGCGGTCGACCTCTGGGTCTGTTACCACCCGTATCTGTATAACATTGCTTTCTGTAGTGCCCTGTCTGCTGCCAGTCTTGTTACATGGCCAAACCATTGGTCTGAATTAACTAGATAAATTTGTCTTTCCCCATTGGTCCCTACAACTATGTATATTGCCACTTTAAAAGTAACAGCTTCATGATTTGGCATCACGATTATATCATCACTATGGTATCTCATGCGAAACCTTCTGCTACACCGTGAACAGACACCAGAGTTCAGACGAGCTGACCAACCTGAAACAATAGCTCCTTTAGTGTAAAGCCTATGGATATTGGACGCCTGGGGTTGTTGTATGAATCTTCGTGCCTGATATGAAGGCCTGAGACCTTGATCTGCAGGTTCTTGATTATCTGTACAGACAGTTTCTCCACAAAGCTGTCTTGTTTAGGATCTCTTGGTTTTGCTGCAACAACACCAGTATAAATTACAGATTTAATATGTAGACAGAACAGACTAGGCATCTTACACCAGGGTTTCTGGAATCAGGGATGGTAAAGATAACTGAGGACATAGACAGCAAGCAAAGTGGTGGATCCCCTCCTTTAATATAAGAGCTCTGACCAGCACATTTTATAGACAGAATATTCATCCCCATGCTATGCTACCAGTGGCAGACATGGCGAATCAAAACAATGAAGATATGATAATTAACTCTTTGAGTCCCAGGAGGTTTTGCACCAGAGGCCCAAGGGGGGTAATATGATTTTGACTTTTAACAAATGCAGCACTTTAAAACAAACCACACAACTGCAGCTGATGTCCAATATGCACGTATCATACATAAAATTAAACATAAATGGATAAGGATTAATATTAGCATACTGCTACAACAAACAATTATACTGTTAGTTAGTTTTTAGTAGAGAAAACAGTTACTTAGTTTGAGAGGTGAGTAAATTATGAACAAGTTTTTTCCACTTACCCAGAAGCTGATCCCAAAATTCTTGGTATAGTATATCCAAAAATGCATCACAAATGAACGGTACACCACTTATAAATATGCACAGCCATTATTAAAGCAAAATGTGCAATAGTTTTTGTTCCATACTAATTTTAATAACACTACAATAACACGTCAAAATATATTCTCCAGTGGACAAACAGTGACTTTCTAAAAACAATCTGAATTCCTCACATAGAAAAAAAAACTGTAAAGGCACTGTAAACATGTCAATATGTCATAGATAGATATCTATGGTTGTGGATGATATGGATAGTAGTAGCTAGAAGCGCTTGACATTTGGACTAGCTGGTGTCGCGTACGAGGTGGCTTCTGCTTGTATTGCAAAGGCAGAATTAGTCAGTTTGGTCCTCTTCGCAAGGAAGGTAAATTTACGCACACATCCTCATAAAAACTTGATCTCGTCAACGGTTTGGGGGAAATGTCAGTTCGCTACTATCATTATCCACTCCACATTACTTAAGTGTTACTATTTTATCAAAGTGATGATTTAAAGCAGTAAATCGCGTTTGATGGGGTGTGAAGAACGATGACTGATCGGAACATATTGTTGTCAGACAATTGGTTTGGTAAACGTAGTAGACCACACAAATATCGATTTAAAGCGTTAAAAAAAACTCACCAGACCCAACGAATGCAATCCACGTGTGTACACTACACAACTTGAGAAACCGAGAAAGAAAGTTTAAAGTGAGCTGTCCATGTGTAATTACCGATAAGTGGTAAAAATTAAAAACCGTCACACGTCATGCGCGTTTGGGCCGCCAAGTAGTAAAAAATGAGCGCGTGATGCGTTCCTTGGGACTCAAAGAGTTAATAAGCATGGAGATGAGAAGTGTGTGGGAGAGACAAGACAAGATCAATATCAGGAATGCAGTCAAAATAAAAATAAGAACCAGCATCACAACTTCTTTCTGTTAAAAAAAGAAGTAAAGAAAAACATGATAATATAAACACATTATATTTCTTTATAATTGTTATGGTCATTAAACATATTGCTTTTCTAACAGAGCTAACGGGTCATGGAATCTGCTTTGGCATCTTGGCTAGATGCTTGCCTGACGTCTTGAAGGTTCTGACTTCAAGTCTCCATCATGGTAGATTTTTTCGTCTAAAAATGGCTTTGGCTCTCAGGCAGACCCAACCTTCTATGGGTACCAGGTAAAGTCCTGAGAAGTAAAGGTGGTTGAAGTTATTTTGACTGCATCCTCCTTTGACTGCCAACTGGTCTATAACAATATGGGTCTGGGGTCATGAGCAAATAGCATAAAAAGGGTCCTTGACCCTTTAACACTGATTAGAGAAGCCAATGGTGCTGGACTGGAATCCATCCTATGACACTGAATTGATTGCACAAGATAGAATGGTCTGGAGGTATAGACTTTAAGCCCTAATGACATATCATGGCACAACAGGACAATGAATAAATGAATATATATACATATATATATATATATATATATATATATATATATATATATATATATATATATATATATATATATATATATATATATATATATATATATACATATATATATATATTCAATTTCATACCTTTATCTGCCTCCCATTTCTTCTGAAATTCAATCTGAGCCAGTCTTGCCTGCTTTTCAGCAAACTGTGCTTGCCTGTCCAGCTCTGCATCATACTGAACAGCTACAGAAGAACACAGTTTTGAGTTCTCATGAAAATAACTAGAAACTGCCAAAAAGTTGCTCCAAGCTAAAAGATAAAGACAGATGAGAGAGATGCTGGGATATAAAGTGCCAGACTTCACATATTCTAAGCCATGACAGTCTAGATCCCTTTGCTTCCTTCTATCTGTGTGCAGCTGAGGGGTTGCATGTTTATAAAATATAACAAGCTCTGGCAATAGTTCTGAGTGTTCTCATGATGGGCTCGCCATAACTATCTGTGTGCAGCTAAGGGATTGCAAGTTTGTAAAATATAACAAGCTCTGGCAATAGTTCTGAGTGTTCTCATGATGAGCTTGCTATGACAGGTTAAAGTAAATAATGAGGGCAAAAACAGTACACTGCCAGACATATTTTGCTGTATTCTGTCAGATGGGTTACTACAGAGATGCATCACACAAACTGAATCAACTCTTATGAACTACACATAACAGGTCTCTCTCGATACAATGTTCGTGTCAAAGCTGGAAGTTCACAATAGTCACATAACCTACCACAGTAACTTCAAATTTATAATGGACTCCTTCTGTTTACATCAGAGGGGATGGTTGCTTATTTTTATTGTTAAAGCTTCAGTTAGTCTTAGCAATCGACCTTATGTAAGCAGAAGCATTTCAATATAAATTTGAAGTTATCCTGGTAGGTTACGTGACTATTGTGACTATTGGGAGATTATGTGACTTTCATGAACTTCAGCTATCAGAAGAAGAATGTATTGAGAGAGACCTGTGATGTGTAGTTCATTTGAGAATATTAAGTTTTTGTGCTTCATGATATGTTGATGCAACCCTGTAGTAATGCACCTGAGGAAATACAGCAAAATATGCCTTGGAATAAACTGCAGTGCACTGTGTGTCTCCTCATTATTTACATTTACTAGAGGAAAAAACTGTTTTGATCAAGTGTTATTGTAATCTCTTCACCAAACTGATGCCACTGACACGTATCCCTATATTGTAGCTAACACCAAAAACAAAAACACTGGCCACCTTTTGTGGATGTGTAAGTGATTTAAACATTACAACAGATTGTTCTTGGGGCTGTCCGACAGTGGTAAAAGAGTTGCACTATGGAAAAGATTGGGGTCTCACCCTGTATTATTCCCAAAAACAACAAAGGATGCACTGCAGCCAACCTCTACTGTGGAGATGTCACAAATTAAACAGATGTCAATTTTTGGCTAGACCAACGACAAGGTTCTGCCTTAGTGATTCCTAATAATTACTTCTATTCTGCACTGAAACCACTTAAGGAATATATATTTAGTTTATTAGCCCCCCAAAAAAACACATGATTGCTGGTCTTCCTTTAACTACACAGCCACCATTTCTTCAGGTGCAGTGACAATGCAGTAGTTTGTTGGTCTCTTTTTCTCACACATGAAAGCCTAGCCAAGCATTGTCATGCCTGTGACTGAAAGTGTTGTCCACAGAAATGGAAGATGGCCAAAATGGGCACCAATTCTATCAAGTGTTCACCCCATAAAACACCATTCCACAGTTTGATCAACACATCTGGACAAAGACTTAAAACAAACTCCCCTCATGTGTTAACCCTTTCAGTCTTATTGTTACTTGAACACTTGCTATTCCAAAGAAGAGGAAATTTACAGTATCAATTTTTTTTGTACTGAGGTAAAACAAAACAATTCCGACTGCCAAATTAATGAAAGAAACAGCATGCACTAATGTGCTGTAAATTACTGGAAACAAACAGTTAAGAAGGGCATACACTTACTAGGTCATCAATGAATGTACTGTAAGTGTCTGATACCAAAAGAGTTGACAGCAAATGTTAACAAGTCATTGTCAAGCTAAAAGTGGATAATATATCATACAAATTAACAACACTTGAAGAACAAGTATTTACCTGTATTTGGAACTGTCAAGGCATAAATATCTTGAATGTGGACAACAACAGGTTCACTATACAGATTCTTCCATGGAACTTTTAATGTTAGTTTCCCTGTGGACATTCAGAGCAGCTTGTTTAAAACAACCCACATCTTACACATTCATATTTGGGCAGCTAAAAATTATGGAAACAGCAAACTGTCTTCTTCTGCTGCTGCCCTTTATCACCCAGTTGAGCGCAGGTTCTCAGCCAACACATGCCAACCCTATTCTTTACCATTATACAGCTGTCTCCATACCCTCCCAATATTATACATTTCTATGTATAATTCTATTAATCTGCTGTTGAAGCTTCTTCTAATTATTGTGTCCCCTTGGTTTCCAGAATGGCATTCTAGTTTTACTATAATTATCTATGTTCTTACCACTGCTGGTGACTTTTCCTCACACATTAATTTGTTTGAATTTGTTTAGTTCTCACACTCAGCTGTGCATTAGTGTGATTTTCCTACCATTTTCTGTTCTGTATCTGAAGAACTAAGTAAATGAATGTTTGTAGTAAAGAAGCTATTGCTTTATTAGTCTCTGTTTCCAATCAGTAAGAGCACTGATAAGATGCTAGAATTACATATTAAGTTTAGTATTTGGGATAATTTATTATGCCCCTCATATTTTATTCCTATTGTTACGATAGCTTCTCTTGTCTTTTGAATTATTAATATCTCTACTGCATCAGGAGAACTACATCAACACTGAATGACAACAGCCATTGCTGCCCATCTAGATATAGATCATAACATGTTCCTCTCCATGCTGCTTAACGACAGAAGTGCAAAAACTGATGATGATGACTGTTTCTCTAATCTTTGTCCTTCATTGCTATCTATTCAGGTCTATGATTCTATCAGCAAATATTTTAATCTTTAAAGTTTCAGCAAATCTATAACAGTTTTATCATAACCTGCTTTCAGATGATTCAATGCAGTACTATAAGATGCTCAGTGTTAACTTTCTGCAAGACAGTAACATGTTGAAGAGTAACTCTTTAAACCTCAGAACACTTTATAAATTCCCAAGAGGACAAGTGAACAATTAAACATCACCAAAGTGTAGGCTAACTGCACAGTACAAGTAGCAGTGGCAGCCAGATTTCTTACTCTGACCAAATATTAAACACTATATTACATGATGGCTATGAAACAGCACTGCTGCTGTTAAAGATGTATTTAATAATGGGTTAGACATGGCTTTGGACTAATGTTGAAAGTTTAAAATTATAATGATACTATGGGACCTCACAAAGGATTTGAACAATGAGAAAGACAACTACACCCTGTTGTCTCAGAAAATGAAATATTTTGGTCATATCCAGTGCCAAGTCAGATCAGAAAGAACAGTAGCATAAAGCATGGTGTCTAGAAACAAGGACAGGGGCCAACCAACATAAAGATGGACATAGGATATAAGAGACACCCTGGGTAGGAAAGTGCACAAGGTGGGAGAGCTGGCGAGAGACTGAGTTGTTTTTTCAGGGTGGCTGTGATGAGAGCGAAGGACCTGCTAAATGATAAAGGGACCTTAATGCAAAAGTAGACAGTGTAAAAAAAGTAGAAACTAGAGCAACAGGAAAGATAATGGGAGAAGAGATGGGGATACATAAAAAGAAGAAATTACATTAGGATGATGACATGGATGAACATCTGTACCAGAATGACCGGCAGTATATGAGAAAACAAAGAGTAGACAACAAGATGGTCTATGGCATAAGCCAAGAATTATGAGAGTTAGAAATAAATAATTTACAGTACATCACAACCCAACCCCTGCATTCATTGGCTGTTTATGATTCCACTTGGCAATTTTACATTCGGTAGTTTACCATTTTTATCTAAATAGTCAATTATCCATATAATTAATGTCAACATCAAGGCAAACATCATATCGCCAAGAATTATGAGAGTTAGAAATAAATAATTTACAGTACATCACAACCCAACCCCTGCATTCATTGGCTGTTTATGATTCCACTTGGCAATTTTACATTCGGTAGTTTACCATTTTTATCTAAATAGTCAATTATCCATATTATTATTGTCAACATCAAGGCAAACGTCATATCGCCAGTAGATAAATAAAACCCAGAATGTCAGAGTTATGAAACTCTTCCTAACTTTCTAGCAACCGGGCAATAAGATGTTTAAAAGACAAAGGGATAAACAAGAAAAGAATTATAAGTCTGAAATAATAAATACAATTGATAACCACAAAAATCGTTGAATTTATGCATATTTAGAATTAATGTTGCACTAATATATTTAAAAAACAATAAATTTCATCATATATAAAAGATTCTTTGAAACTAGTGAAAAAAATTACATCTAAATTGTCCTTTTTTGTGTGTGACTTATGACAGAACAGCAACAGATAGGCCATCATTATTGCCATACTAAGCAAACAACAGCTTACCTAAGTGTCCTGCTTTTATTTTGACAGGGATATTGAAGTGATCCTGTTGACAGAAAGAGAAATACAAATACAAAAACTAACTGAGACATCAATGGAATTGTTACTCAGATTATTCAGGAAAGTCTGTGAGACCAAAGAAATACCAGCAGACTGGATAGAAGGATATCTTGTTAAACTGCTCAAAAAAGGCAATCTACAGGAGAGTGTGAAACCATACAGGAATTATGTTGCTGTCAGTTCCTGGAAAAATATTTGGTAGGATTATTTTGGAAAAATTAAAAGATGCTATGGATAAAAAGCTAAGAGATGAACAGTGGGTTTTTCGGTCGAACAGATCCTGTATTGACCAGATAGCCACATTATGTATAATAATATAGCAAAGCACCCAGCTGAACTCACTACTCTAAATCAGATTTATAGACTATTAAAAGGAAAAAAATCATTTGACAGCACTGATTTGGAATCTCTCTGGAAATTGATGGGGTAATATGGGATCCAACAGAAAATTATTAACTTAGTAAAGGCAATATATAACGACATGAAATGTCAAGTTCTTCATGAGGGAAAGCTAACTGATACATCTGAAATAAAAACAGGTGTGCAACAGGAATGTATTTTGTCACCTCTCCTATTTTTACTGGCTATAGACTGGATAATGAAAACGGTAACTGCTAACACCAGGAATAGAACCCCTACAAAATATCATGATGACCCTGACTTCACTGATGATATTTATCTTCTGTCCCACTCACAGAACCAGATGCAGGATACATTAATATATACTTGATGCGAGATCACAACAACTAGGTTTAAAAATCCATCAGAGAAAGATAACAAAATGAGAATAAACCAGGCAAATAGTAATGTGGTTTCTCTTAATGGTATCCCACTCCAAGATGTGGAGTCATACACCTATTTCGACAATAATGTAGACAAACATAGAAGAACTGATAGAGATATTAAAATTATAATACCAATGGCAAGAGAGCAGAAACATGGAGAACAACTAAAACAATTACAGATAAACTACAAACATTCATTATCTGGTGCCTGTGCAGAATAGAGGGAATTAAGTTGTATGACAGAATCACTAATGTAGAGCTTTGGGAGAGAACTAAACAAATTCCAGTAGACCAAGAGGTGAAGAAAAGATGCTGTTATTGGATAGGACACACACTGAGAAAACCTAAGAAGAAATAACTAGAATGTTTTTGCAAGGGAATCCAGAGAGAGAATGAAAAAAAGAAGCCCAAAAAACACATGGAGAAAGGAACTCGGGAGGGAAGTTAAAAAGACGGGGAGGACATGGGGTGAGCTGATGCAACAGCAAAGGACAGAACGACCTGGTGTTTGTGGTTGAGGGTCTATTCCCCACTGCAGGACAGAAGTCAGAATGAATATTTATAAGCAAAACATCATATTTTACATAGAAACATCTAGTATTTTGTACATAAATATCTTTGTTCCAGAAAATCAGGCCAGCTTTATCAAGAATGGATTATCTCATTAAATGGTGCTACGGAGCTCATGCACTGCACTGAGATTCTTGTGCTATAATGTTGATCCATTGTTCAAACTATCTCATTAAATGCCTCATGAGTTGAGTTGAGTCAAGAATTGACATTACAGCACTCGGGGCATTCCCACGTGTGCTCTGTCCTCACCTTCAGCAGTGAGTGCAATGTTCCAATAGTGATGGTACCGGTCACAATCTGGTTATATGTCTTGTCTTGCCTTTCTGAGTTTAGTTGAGCCAGCCAGACCCTCTGGTTACACCCAGGTGCCTCATTCTCTCCAGCCCATAATAATCTTGTTTCTCTACTGATTCTGTTGCTTGTTCTCAAAGGGCCTTGACCACATCTGCCTTGTCATGTATCAATTCACCACCCAGTGATGCAGATCCACATTACCCACTTTGCCAGCATGGCCTGGAGAAAAGATTCAAAGTATGCTCACTACCCATGACCTTCCCAGTGAAGCTTGCCACTGCTCAAAGCATCACTGTCTTCATCTTTCTCAGCATGCCTTCAGAGTCTGTTACAATTAGGACATGTGTATGCATCTTTTTTCTCTAGCCCCCACCTCCAATCTCATGCTGGATGTTGTGGTGTCATATGCTAGGCTGTCTTGCACTAAAGATTTTCCACTGGCTTTCGCTACAAAACCCCCAGGCACTTCTCTTTCCTCTGAACACTGAACCATCTGTATAGATAATCAGGTCACCTGGGCATGTTCTGTCGCAAATCAACTGTTGGACTTTAACCTCCGTAGCACCCGCTGGCCACTCTCTGCACACCCGGCCCAATGTTAACATAAGCCTACACAGGTCAGACTTTCCTGCTGGTACTCTGACCCACTCCTCTCCTCGCCCAATGTTCTCCAGCATGCATACTTGTCTTATTATATCTTCTGCTTGAGCCATCCACGATGTCCCCCTTTTCAGCCTCGGACACTTACCTGCAGCCAAATGCGCCATGAATAACTCACCTAACCTTTATCTTTGTATCGGACCTAACAGGTGTTCAAGATAGGTTAGGATGCAGATTATATAGTGGAAAAGATGGTTACCATGACCGGCCCGACACTAGACAGAAGCAATGTCATTAATGCCATGCGAGATGCATGACAACAAGTAGGACTCAGTATCCTTGTCCAGGCTGGTGGAGATGCATGACAACAAGTAGGACTCAGTATCCTTGTCCAGGCTGGTGGAGATGCATGACAACAAGTAGGACTCAGTATCCTTGTCCAGGCTGGTGGAGATGCATGACAAAAGTAGGACACAGTATCCCTGTCCAGGCTGGTGGAGATGCATGACAACAAGTAGGACTCAGTATCCTTGTCCAGGCTGGTGGAGATGGGGGTGCAGCCTAGAGCATCCAGACAGGAACATTTCACAATAGTCACACACAAAACTCTTTCTCTTCTTTCTTTTCTCAAATGGCAAATTATCTGTATAATGTGGTGTTTGCCTGCTCTGCATTGTATTTGTGTACGTGTAATTACAGATGGTGCCGTTTGTTATTCTGTTATGTAGCCATACAGAAAATAATCTCTCTTTGACAAATATATCTGTTTTGTACATCTCAAAACATCATCATAAAACAGGTCACTTGTTAAAAAAACTCTAGGTCCCAAACGTTTTAACTCATTTTCATTTTCTCAAATTGCTAAACTCCACTAGTTTGGAAATTACGGATAATTGACAGAAATCAGTTTTCCGCCATCTTGCTTGAAGTTGTGTTAATTCTACACTGTGCGTTCGTTTCTTCCCCCTGTTTAGTCAGAAGGAGTTTGTTCGTATTGTTGACTTTTACCTGTCTGATTTAGTTTCAGGGAAGTTGTAATGAAACTGAAAGAAATCTCCCTTTCCGCCATCTTGCTTGAACTTATGTTTCGTTAAGCGCTTTTTCATGTCTTCGATTTGATTGGTCGGAAATGATTTGCTCTTACTGTTGTTTCGTCTGCTAGATTTGGGTCTTGATTTCTTCCAGTTACAAGTTATGTAGTTCAATACATTGAAAATTATAACATCAATTAGGATTATAACCTAAGGAGGAAAAAGGGGGGGGGGGGGGGGGGGGGGGGGGGGGGTCATATAATAAATGTTTTACATTCTGCTGTAATAACAAAGCATAATGAAAAACAGTTCTGAAAGCAAAACTGTAGAGAAAAAAAATGCAATGTTTTAAATTCTATAAGTAAAGTAAAAGGACCCTTTTCCACGCCCTCAGGCGTATAGGGCATATAGGGCTAGTGACTGAGACTTGGGGGTTTGGTAGTAGACCATTTTGCATTATTTTGACAGCAGTTTCAAGTGTTGTCAGAGGGCAAACTCCTGAATGTAAAATAGACTAGAGGAACCACACACAAATGCTGGTATTGGTTTGCAAAATCTTGTCAAGGAAATGCAACTAACTTAACATTGTGAGTTATTATTTCTTTATTAATCTGGGATGGAATGAAAACATGACACATTAACATCTGAGAATTATGGTAACAATCAGTACTTTTATTCTTGTGGTACGCAATGGTACACAGTTTTTTTTCTTTCTTTTCAGCATCAAATTTTTTCAGTGTTTCTGCAAAACACACTTTGTGGTGAGTAACAGCACCTTTTTCTACCCACTTTGAGGCAAGCATTGATACCATTTTTTACTAGAAAAAAGCACAGGTTAAAAAAGAAAATAATTTTTTACGAAACTGATCAAATATAATTTGTTTTAAATTAAAACAGGATGACAACAGGTCAACCATAACATGTTTAAAGTGTGAGTATAAATCAATACTGTTAAGTGAAACATCACTCAGAACATTATAGTGTGCAACAAACATGCCACACAAACAAGCCTGGTAACCAAAGAAATATAATGTCAAGAACATGTTACCAGGGCACTTTCTTTCAAATTCAGTTTTTTGAGGACAACATCGCCTAAAAGAACAATAAATATGTACGTCTTTTATGCAAGCTATTCTTAACTGTGCTTTTATTTAATAGCTGTTGTTTCCCTTAGTGATCTGAAACTCTAAAGACAGTTCTTCTGCATATGTCCTTAATGGGATGGTGAGCACAATTTGTAGCAATTCACAGCTAGGCTGTGACATCTGTACCTTTCAGCTTAACACATTAAATTGCAGCCAACTCCTAATGATATTGTATTTGACAAGCCTGCTAGGGAGCAGAGGGTTGATTTTATTTCCAATCAAAATGGGGCCCAGGAACCTGTACAGGGTTGAGAGTTGTAGTGAAGACATGTTTCTGTTGTCTTCAGAACACTGATCTTGCACATCAACAATGCCAGACAAGTATATATGGTTGAGAGTTGTAGTGAAGACATGTTTCTGTTGTCTTCAGAACACTGATCTTGCACATCAACACTGTCAGACAAGTATACAGGGTTGAGAGTTGTAGTGAAGACATGTTTCTGTTGTCTTCAGAACACTGATCTTGCACATCAACAATGCCAGACAAGTATATAGGGTTGAGAGTTGTAGTGAAGACATGTTTCTGTTGTCTTCAGAACACTGATCTTGCACATCAACACTGCCAGACAAGTATATAGGGTTGAGAGTTGTAGTGAAGACATGTTTCTGTTGTCTTCAGAACACTGATCTTGCACATTAACAATGCCAGACAAGTATACAGGGTTGAGAGTTGTAGTGAAGACATGTTTTTGTTGTCTTCACAACACTGATCTTGCACATTAACAATGCCAGACAAGTATATAGGGTTGAGAGTTGTAGTGAAGACATGTTTTTGTTGTCTTCAGAACACTGATCTTGCACATTAACAATGCCAGACAAGTATATAGGGTTGAGAGTTGAAGTGAAGACATGTTTTTGTTGTCTTCAGAACACTGATCTTGCACATCAACACTGCCAGACAAGTATATAGGGTTGAAAGTTGTAGTGAAGACATGTTTTTGTTGTCTTCAGAACACTGATCTTGCACATCAACACTGTCAGACAAGTATACAGGGTAGAGAGTTGTAGTGAAGACATGTTTTTGTTGTCTTCAGAACACTGATCTTGCACATCAACACTGTCAGACAAGTATACAGGGTTGAGAGTTGTAGTGAAGACATGTTTTGTTGTCTTCAGAACACTGATCTTGCACATTAACAATGCCAGACAAGTATATAGGGTTGAGAGTTGTAGTGAAGACATGTTTTTGTTGTCTTCAGAACACTGATCTTGCACATCAACACTGTCAGACAAGTATACAGGGTTGAGAGTTGTAGTGAAGACATGTTTCTGTTGTCTTCAGAACACTGATCTTGCACATCAACACTGTCAGACAAGTATATAGGGTTGAGAGTTGTAGTGAAGACATGTTTCTGTTGTCTTCAGAACACTGATCTTGCACATTAACAATGCCAGACAAGTATACAGGGTTGAGAGTTGTAGTGAAGACATGTTTTGTTGTCTTCAGAACACTGATCTTGCACATTAACAATGCCAGACAAGTATATAGGGTTGAGAGTTGTAGTGAAGACATGTTTTTGTTGTCTTCAGAACACTGATCTTGCACATTAACAATGCCAGACAAGTATACAGGGTTGAGAGCTGTAGTGAAGACATGTTTTTGTTGTCTTCAGAACACTGATCTTGCACATTAACAATGCCAGACAAGTATATAGGGTTGAGAGTTGTAGTGAAGACATGTTTTTGTTGTCTTCAGAACACTGATCTTGCACATTAACAATGCCAGACAAATCATACATTTCCTCGGGGGCCAAATATTCTCTGAATAGGATGCTACAAACTGTCTTGGTCAATGTAACCCAGTTTCTATACCTCTAATCTGTACTGGAATTCACAATGTCTAGTTCTTAGGATGTTGGGAAAGCTAAGAATTATGACATATCTTTGACTCTAACAGTGTGAAGTGAAAATCATGTTACACACCCCAACAATTTCAGAAAAGTAATGGGTGCCTCATCATCATCAGGTGCCTTGCCAACTGGCGTGGGCGATCATGCCTCTCCACAATCCGCTATCTCCTGCAGCATGTATCAGTTCGTGTGTTGACACACCGCCATGACATGCAATAAGACTGTCAAGAATCTTCTCTCACTGTGTTCCTCTATCCCTCCTTCTGCAGATCTTTCCAGTGGCCACAACATGTTATATTTTCTCTCTTCTCATAACATGGCCGAAAAATGATGACTGTCTCCTTCATATGTCTGTGATTAGTTGTCTTCGGGCTCCCCCCTCTTTCAAAACCTCTTGGTTGCTCTTTTTGGCTGTCCAAGGTTTTCTAAGCATTCTTCTGTAAAACCACATCTCTGAGGCCTCAAGAAATTGTTTGGCCTGCCTACCGATTGTCCAAGACTCACAGCCATATGTTACAACTGGATGTATGTAGCAAGCAGGAATGTTTTTTCTAACCCTCAATGACAAAGATATATTGCATAAGATGTTCTTCATTTTATAAAATTCAGTTGGGTGCCTAGTTCTCTCATATCACGGTTAAGATGAGTTTCCATTAGCAGTCTGAACACATGTCAGAAATATCTCAGTGACTGTAAATGACAATGAGTAGGTTACGATGGGTGCAGCCCTGGTAAAGTGTTTAAAACTGAACAAATCTGTGGTAATTCAGAAGTCTGCAGAGAGCTGGATAAGACCTGGCTCTGTTTTGGTTTTTTTATAATTACCTATGACAAAACAGAACCTCAGCAAGACTAATACATCATGGATCTTCTAGGTCACTAAGGAAATAAGGAAACTATAGGTTCAGCTCAGAGCTCACTGCTTCAATCACTTCATCACTAGTGTACTGGAGGTATATCATAATAGATGCTGTCTGACATCAACAACAGATAGCATGGCTAAGAATCTAGAATCATCATGTGATACTGCTTTTACTAAAAAAACATTTGTAGGCCTCATCCTAGAAACAAACACAAAACAGTATTATATTGTTGGTGGGCTTTAGGTATGATTTCTCTTGGCCACATTTTTACTGAACATGTTTACTTGAGCCCTCTAATCAAGTAGTGAATTGCTGTTTATTATCCTGTATAAAAAGGGAGTCCGCGTTAGTGCAGTCAATAGGAGGCTCGCTTTCAAATCTAGCTGAGACTTGCTGCAGCCATGGGCAGTTCCCGGGGTTCACCCAGCCTCTAGGAAATGGGTACCAGAGTTGACACTCTGGGGTGAATGGAGGAATATCGCTGTAGCTACGGAGTTACATGCGGAGAAAACACAGGTGGAGAGTTTCTTTTCAGCTGTCCGTACTGGTGGCAGAGCACTTATGGTTTATAACCGTGTGCAATGATGCTGGTTCACATCTCCCGACCTTACCTTTACCTATAAAAAATCATAAGAATTAGCATCCCTTTCCTGTAGCCACACGAAGGAAGGCTAATAGAAAGTGTTCCAATTTATTTTTTAATTAACTAACCCATCGATGTCAGTACAGCTGTGAACAATGCAAGCTGATATCAGAAGCCTTAGTGTGAAAACTTGGTCATTCTTTGGGTACCTTCTAGATACCACAGACACTGTCTTTGTGGGTTCTAATACAATAAGAAAACAAACACAATAATAAATCTATCACTATAATTAAAAGTCACAATTCAACTAGCAGATAGGCATCTCCTTCTTATTCTGCTTTTATCCACAGATGTAAACGTGTTGTGCCCGTTTGCAACAGGGTTATGATATTTGTAACTACTTCTGCAGTCATCTGTTGCCCGCGTTACCTTCCTGGTAGAGGTAAACATCTGAAAGGTATGTGTATTATATATTTAGAGCAAATTAAGTATCTCTAGCATAAAGTTGGTAGAGAATTAAAAAAGCTTTTATCAATTAATATTTAAAAATATCAAACACATTACTGCTATGATATTTTATGGCAATCTGGTGCCTGAATTTCGTCTTATGCATCAGCAAATGCAAAAACAACACACATAAATTAATATGAAAAGAAATTCATGTAAATGTTTCATTAAATATATGTAAATTTGTCTTACCTTGCTGAGCTAGGAAAAAAAAGTTACAAGTGAATTAGTATACTATAGAAATTCTCACTCATAAGTAAAACAAGTACAAGTAAAAGTACAAATAAAAGACCTATGTGACATCACTGGTACTTCAAGAACATGTTGCTAGATCCATGGTTTTATTAGAAAGATTTCTCATGAGATATCAGTCATAAAATAAAGCCAGTAATTATCATCACAGCAACCTTCACTTCCCCCTGCATTTCCTGATACACATATAAGGTTTAGTCCACCCTGTCGGGTTAAAATAAATTTACATGTTTATGAGGGTTCCAACATATTACAAGCAGATATTAGGGCTAGCCTCTAAACATTACACCCTCCAGATCTTTCCTATAAACAGAACATGTTGGAATATTTTCCTATACTCAAAAATGTTAAAGGTTGAAATAAGAATCCACATCAAAGCAATCGGGAAACTCCAATAAAGGCTCCATCCTCATCATCAGCAATAAACAAAGATTTCCAATTCTGATAGCACCAGTAACTGTCTGATTGTATATCCATCTTGCCCTTTCTCTGAGTGTGCAGCGTCTATCAGATCCACTGGTAACTCCTTGTGCGCCATTCTCCTCAGACTGTAATAATCTACCTGTGCCTCCGCACTGTTCAGTTGCTCCCAAAGGGCCCTGACAATATCTAGCTTGTCAATTCACCACCTAGTGGTGCAGAGCAAACAAGTCAATCGGCCCGCCCAATTCCCAACACACTGGCATAACCAGGAGAAAATATCCAAAAGATCCTAACTAGCTGGGACCTCTGAAGCAATGTTTGCCACTCTGCACGGAGCATGCCTGTGCCCACCTTTCTCAACATGCTCCGTGTGTCAGTTACAATCACGATATATGCATACAACTGATTCTCAAGCTAGAGGAAGACAGCAGTGATTGCCTCCACCTCTATTCTCAAACTACTCATTGTTATCTTATATGCAAGGCTTTGTTGCATTAAGTGACATCCCATACTCAATAAATAACTGGTACAGCCTTCTCAACTTTCGGTACTGTTCACTAGGCTGACTTAGGATGCCTGGATGCAAAGCATCAGCAACACTGACAAGGGAACAGTAACACAACCAAATGGTAACAAGGGAGATAAGACCTGATGACAGTACATAATTTCCATTGTTAATAAATTCTTAAACAAATTTAATTTCAACATTAAAAAGTTGGTTTTTTTTTTTTTAAATCAATTAGTGGTTTTGGAGAGAAAAGATGCTACTAAAAGATTTTATTTTTAAGTAAGAGAGACAAGGAATTGTTTTTTTTCAGGCACATTAACTTTTGCAGTACCATTCAATTCACTATGCATGTACTGATGCTTAGATACCTACTATACACTTTGCTTTCAGTCACATGCTTTGGTTACATCCATGAATTATATCCTAGTAACTTTCCCTTCTCCTATCCTAGTGTTGTATTTTTTTTTAACCCAGTCGTTTTCAACCTGGGGATATGGCAAACACATACAGACACACACTCAGCCACAGACACACACTCAGCCACAGGCAAACACATAGATACAAACACCAGACACACACAGACAAACACAGACACGGACATTATCAAATCACACATACAGACACACTATACACACAGATACACAGGCACAAACATGTAGAGAAAGAGAGAGAGAAAAGGGGGGGGGGCGTCCAAGGAGAACAGTAAGAACATAATTATGAGAGGCCAAAAAATCTGGGCTGAATTCCATGTCAGTAGAGTGGAGTGGAGGAATCACTACGCTCTAACAGCACACAGGTTCGAGGTTTGAACAACGGATCAACATCATGGCATATGGGTAGTAACCCATAAATGCTCCGTTTTTCTTCTAAATCAAGTCTGAGTCCGAAGTAGCTCGGCACAGTGCAAAGGCTCTGTAGCACCGGTGAGGATCCTGGACATTTTTTACGTCTGCAACAATGCACACGGGCGTCCGATCTTACTACAAAGAGACCAGGGGGAATTACTAAAAGTCCAAGTCCATGTGAACAAATCCCAGCCCTTACCGGGGATTGCAACCCTGAACCTCTAGCACTCGAGGTGGACACCATGCCTCGAGACCACGTAGCCCCCTAACGGCACACAAAGGATATTGAACCCGGAACCTCTAGCACTCTAGACGGACACCATGCCTCGAGACCACGCAGCCCCCCAGCGCCACACAAAGGATATTGAACCCGGAACTTTTAGCACTCGAGGCGGACACCAAGCCTCGAGACCACACAGCCCCCTAACAGCCCGCGTCCAGCCCTCGTCCGGTATTGAAAGGAGAGCCGAATGTTTTTTACCAATGAAAAAAACTCACCAGACCAGATTCCGATACTCAGCTGTGATTTGTCTAGATCTTCCACAAATTCTCCCAGATACTTGTTGATCAGTTCGACTACAATCGACTCGAACACCATGTTGCTGATGAGCACAAACAACTGTGAAGTCAGAGACCAGTGGCAGACTAACAGCCCAGGAACACTGGAACCTCTGCAGGAGTCTCCATGTTGTGTCTGCCAGTATGCAAATCACCTGACGTTATTGTGGTCAACGTCATCCACATCTCCGGGTAGCGTAGTTCGGACATTCCAGTGATCTCTGTCATTATCAAGTGCCCTTCCGACTGTCGTTGATGATCTTGCTTCTTTATATCTTGTGAGTTCCAACAGAATTTATTAGTGCTAGTACTGCAACTCTGTCGTAACCAGCGAAGAGTTTCAGTTCTGATGATAGTGCACCAGTAGCAGTTTCATCAGTTTTCACGTAGTGCCGATCCCCCTGTTTACTCCCAGTGACAGCCATTTTTCCAACCCGTCATAATGTGTTTCTGTATTCCTAGTGCTTACACAAAAGTCCTTACCCGCAGAGGACTACCCAATATCCATTTGAATGGCGAATCTCCCGCTGAAGAACAAAGAATAGACCCAATGTGCCTCCCTCCCCTTTTTTTCCAACAAGCATTTTGTAGGAGGCGACTGTTTTCTTCAAAGTCGACATGCATCTGCATGAGAGGCAAGGAACCAACAGTCTGTTACAAAGAAGTTAGATTTGTAAAACGGATGCGTATGCAAAACGCAAGTTATGGATCAAGACCAAAGTCCAAGAGTGGGGGTACTGCAGGAAGGTTCCACCGGCATTGACAGCCAGTGAACTCTAATGAAAAGAAACCAACAATCCAATATGACGAGGAAGCTGTAAAATACATTAAGTGTACCGTGGTACCTTATAGGAAAATAAATTAAATTTTCCTAAAAGAAATTAAGGGAGAATGATTAATCCTTTCCCATGAAGAAAAAAAAAATCATATTTTAACTAGGTTAGCTGCGTATCCTTTACAGGATGTTGCAGAACCAACCCCAACAGCCACTGGCTGTTGTGGGGTTTTTCTAGGCAAATTTACGTCCAGTAAGTTGTCATTGCTTACTGGGCGGTCGGCTTTCTTGATACCACTGTCGAAACCAACGCAAGGCGCATAACCCGCAGCTGGAATCGAACCCGGCATCCCGGCATTACGATTCGTTCGCATCGATTTAGCCACCGAGTATATTTTAACTAGCATATAAAATATTGATGGGATTGTATAAAATAATTGAAACGCTGCTTAAAACATAAAATTCATAACACAAAAGCAGTTAGATGATATAAATAAAAATGTAACCTTACTTTAGCGTGCTAGGGAGAATCGAGTGTACTTTAATGCTGTTGACAAGGGAGGATGATGAGATATTATTGTTAGGAAGGAGATTCACCTTTCAATAAGACTTCAGGAATATGAAATTCGGGTGTCTATGAAAGCTTTTATTAGCTCGAAGGCAATTTATTTGTAGAAAAACAAATTTGATTTGTTAAATAATTAATTTAGTTTCCCGTATTTCCAATACAAGCTTTTTAATTAAATTGTTTATTTAAATTCATTCTTTTTCTGCGAGTATCTGTTTTTTTTTTTTTTTTTAACGTCCAGACTATCTTTTGTGACATCTAATGATGGCTCATTTAAAATACATTCAGGTAAGCAGTCGCTGTGGTTAAAGGCTGGCCTGAGATCTCAGGGTCAAATCTATTTTTTTTTAATGGATGTGGTCTTCCAGCCCGACCCACCCTAAAATTTGCAAAGGAAATGTCCTAAAAGATAAAGGCGAACGTTTTGATGTTTGACGAGCTAATAGCCTAAGTCGGCTTCTTTATTTGTTTTACGAGGTTTAGTGTAACACATCTTGGCAGGATGACCCCGTGGTTGGGCATGTGGGCTATTTCAGTAGGAGGAGCAGTAGCACCTGTTATTCCCTTCGTTTCCTGCCAGACAAGCATCGCCAGTTGATCTGCTAACTGGTTACTCACAGAGGTATCCTGGATTAAATCACAACGGACACACAGCATCTGGAGCGGGTTCCTCGACTCACTCTACTACCTGTAGACGCCGCTCGTATGAGGAGTAGGTCGCCTAGTATCCCTTCACAGATCTTATTATTAATTATAGGTATAAGGTATCTGTTGATAGAAATTAGTTTCTCCAGACTGACTAATAAACGTTATCTGATACAGGAAGAAAAGAATATCGAAGGAACACAAATAAGTACAGTAACTGGAAAGCTCGGCGCACGGAAAGACAAACTGACAAACTTTCCGCCAATCTTTCTCAGTTTTAACAAAGTAACGTTAGTGCCACAAACTTTCAGAAAACGATAGAGACAAAAAGAGCTTGCGGCTGACATTTTATATCTGTAGTAGAAAGTACAGTTTCAGGGCAGAATGAAGAGCAAGATTCAGAGGAACGACGTTAGAATAAAACAGACGACAAGCACACTCACATACACAATACAACCATACACTCATACAAACACCCTCGTATTGGTGCGTCCCTTGCGGACAGCGGTAGGCATCTGTATTTTATTTGAAAAAAAAGATATAAAACTGAACGAAAAGTATATTAGCAAGCTTCACAATATAACAAATACAAACAAAACGTGAACGTTGCGGCTATGGAGCCTTCATCAGCACATACAAATCAAACAATATCACACAAATACACAAAATCACTTAGCTGGGGTATCTCGAAGCAGCCGGGTCGATGATTCCTCAACAGGCTGCCGACACGCGTGGGCTAGGGGAATAAATACCCCCTGTGGAGTACCAGGGGCATAGCAAGGGTGTTTGAGATAAAACTGTGAGGGCAGTTCAATCCCCCAGGAGTTTAAATGAAATTGTTGGCAATTCAGTTCGGAGGGTGTTTTAAGTACCCAAATTGTAAATAAAGCGATTATCAAGAGACTTGTGGACTCTGTCGCTGGAGTGGCTAGATTTAATAGCTGTCACCTCCATGTCAAGGACATTTTGGTGATCCTGGGAATTAAAGTGCAACAGTACTGGTTTCAGGGCACCATTTTGCACATCCAAAAGATGTTGTCTGAACCTGTCAGTCAGCCATAGACCCGTTTCATCAATGTCTTGCCACATCTCTTGCAGTTGATGGCATACATGACATTGCGGCTGTTACAATAGAATGCTTCACGTATGTGGAATGTGGCGTTCGGGAATTCTCGACTAATCCCCTGGACCACATATGGACAGGTCCTGCATACAGGTCTGTGGCAAGAGACCGTGCCAAAGTGGGACTCAGACGCGGGATGTAACCGACTCTTGATTAGAATGTCCTTGAGGTTACGGTCATGCTTGTAGGCCACTAGAGGAGGTTCACAGAAAATTGTGCTGGTGGCAGGGTCGGCTTTAAGGATGAAGAGACGCCTGAGGAAAATATTTTTGGCGTGGATGTTGTGAGGGTGTTGAGGACATGACTGCCATCTTCGTTTCCTTACAAGACTGCCATTCCGAGTCTCAACTCAAGCCCTGTCTTGTTTCAGCTTGACCCTCTTGTCACGTGTATTGTCGATGTAAAGTTTCAATCGCCGGATAGTGTCCGTTTGTGTGCTTCCTCAGTTGAATTGCTGCGGACTCAACTCCAATGTTTTGATAAATAAAACTGTTGCAACCGAAATGTATGCGGTTTTATTTTTACTATGTTTCAAAGCGGTACTAGGCGGACTGGTTACATGAGTGCAAAGTCCGTCAGCATATGGGACGCAATTTTTCGTTATTTCGAAGCTCCACTCCTGTTGCTGAGCTGAACGGGGTTTCTGGGACCTACCCCGGGGTTTCTCATCCGAATAGTGGCACTTTGTGTCACCGAGTGTTTATCGCTGGATGTGATGTCCTGGTGGGGTAGAACGTCAGTCAGGCTGACTGGTCCTTGGCTAGTTGATGCCCGAGGCGCCAAGATCATTGTTTATACAAATATCAGTCTAGCCTCATATGCCCGTAGCACCAAGCTGATTGGCCTTTAAAAACCCCGAGTCTAGCAGCATATGTCCAGTGGACTGGCAGCATATGGTCGGTGGACTGGCAGCATATGGTCGGTGGACTGGCAGCATATGCCCGGTGGACTGGCAGCATATGCCCGGTGGACCAAACTGATTGGTCTATGAAAAAAACATGAGACCTGCAGCATATGCTCTGTGCACAGCAGCATATGCCCTATTCACCAAGCTGATTGGTCTAAGATAAACACGAGTGTTAGCAGCATATGTCCGGA
Organism: Candidula unifasciata; assembly: GCA_905116865.2. Taxonomy (NCBI): domain Eukaryota; kingdom Metazoa; phylum Mollusca; class Gastropoda; order Stylommatophora; family Geomitridae; genus Candidula; species Candidula unifasciata. The sequence goes on along the minus strand of CAJHNH020000223.1, from coordinate 155,816 downwards.
GAGTCACTGGCGAGGCAAAGTTCTTGGCCTTATCCTAAATTTGCTACGCATGTAACAGACATGAACGATGGTTTTGTTTTATTCTATAAACCGAGATGTAGGCAAGATCATGACTGTCTCACCCAACAATTGTTTAGTAAACACCAGTGCCTGGCTTCACCTGGAGCTGGGACAGGAAGCAGTTTCTCACAGCAGCGCGTCGACACAACGAAAACAGAGAGAGGGAGTTCACCCCCGCCTTAAATTTTAGTCAGCACACCCCCCCCCCCCCTTTTCCAGTAATTGTGTAAGTGGGCTAAGCGGCCACTTTTAATTCTCAAGGAAACTAAGCAACCAAGTTTCGGTGTTTGCCCCCAAATAAAGCTGTGACCAGGCTACGAAAAATGAAGGCAGCGGTGACCAGTGCTGCTTGCTGACTGTGCTAACACAACGTGCGAGGCGAGATTTAAAAAAAGAAAAATTATTTCTGGATAAATTGACAGTCTTCTTTGAGTTCTGGTTGTCCGACCACTTCTGGGCGTTAGTTTTGTTCCTAAACTTGCGTTTTGCGTGCACATACTTTTTCACCAATCTGTCTTATATGTCGGTTCTTGACCTCTGAGGCAGATGAAGACTCCTACTTTCGAAGAAAAACCCATAATTAGTCAATTTTAACAAGCTTGTTAGGGAGCGGTAGATCAACACCCCCCCCCCCCTTTCCCTCTTTTTTTTTTTTTTCAGGATGCGCCATTGACTTCAACAAGGTTCCATTACTGACATTTCTGGCGATTATCAGTATTCATGCGAAGTACATTTGGGGTCAACAGTATGATAACATTGTAGCCATTCCTTATCGCATGCACTAATCCCCGACACCCCCCCCCCCCCCCCCCCGACTTTTTTTTTAAAGTGAATTACTTTATTTTTCTGTAGGACCGTGTTTAACTTTATCTTCTCTCGTTTTGCATCTCTTTTGTTTTGTTCGTGAATGGAAGCTTCTGTCGAAACTGAAACGACTGTTAGTTATCTGTGTTTTTCCTTCACTGAGCAATTTGTAACAAAACTTAGAAATAAATAAACAAAATTAAAATTCAAAACTGATGAAACGACGCTTTCGCATTTAAAACCTTTTAAGATACAATGGAAAAAAAAAAGAAGTATAAACTTGTCCCTATGTGAATTTTTCGTTCCCAGTAGTGGTTTAAAATTGGTGTTGTATTAGTGGTCAAAATGTTGCGTTGTATCTATGCTCGACTTTATCATGCCAACCACTGAGCTCGCTAGTCACAGCTTGTGTGGCTCGTGTGATTCCTGACCCACATGTGGGAAAGAAAGGGGGGGGGGAGGGGGCGGTGAATAGATCCACTGCAGCCTAGCTGTCAACCCAAAGGCACCAATGGGTTTTTAAGGACGAACACAGAATCAGGGAGATAAAAACAGTAGTGTCGTAATTTATTTCTTGGATAACAACATTGTCAGCTTTATCTCCGCCCCTGGTTACTTCACACCGTCGCTCGCTACTTATAGTCTGATGTTTGCAGACTAAGGTTCACGCTGCCACGCCCCTCCCCCACCACTACAACCCCCCCCTCCCCTCCCCTCCCTCCAGCAGGGTTATCTATAAAAGTCCTGCACGTGGACCGCGCTTAGCTCTGACCTGTAATCTGTCCACAGACAAGAGCTGGTGGCCCGATAAAACAAAACACTACCAACAGAGGTCACCTTGTGTTTTACCGCTGTATATCTCAAAACATTAGAGACAAAGACAAAGACAACAACTACTTTTCGGTTATAATAATATTTCAGAATTCTGTATATTTCGACCATTTTGACGTGTAGTGGATTTGTTTTCAGGTAAGTTATATATAAGTTGCTGAGATCGAACCTTCTTCCTAAAGTCCATGTTATGTGGAGTCATGTCTATCCACAACCTTCTGTCTCGTGTACGTCAAGTCAACTCTGACACAGAAGGCATATGATCCTCCATGCCATGATGTCAGACTGTTCAGCATCTTTTCTCTCGTGTCTCTCTCTCTCTCTCTCTCTCTCTCTCTCTCTCTCTCTCTCTCTCTCTCTCTCTCTCTCTCTCTCTCTCTGTCTGTCTCTCCTCCCCTCCAACTTTTTTACTGTCACGATGCACCCGTTTTCTCCTTCTCATTACATGACCAAAGAATGTCGATTGTCTCTTTCTGATGTGGGCAATCAGTTCTCTTCGTGAGTCAGTTTCTTTTAAGACATCTTCATTACTTTTTTGTATTTTATCTATCCATGGTATTCTCATCATTCCTCTACAAAACCAGAAGAAGAAGAAGAAGAAGAAGAAGAAGAAGAAGAAGAAGAAGAAGAAAAAGAAGAAGAAAGAAACAGTATTTAAAAGGGAAAATCTCCACACAGATTATTTTTTTAAAGGACTCAACATATTTGTTGTGTTCCCGCCGTTAGTCTGTTAGTTTCTGGGTATTATTAGGTGTGTGTGTGAGTGTGTGTGTGTGTGTGTGTGTGTTTTCGTTCTTTCTCCCCCCCCCTCCCCCCAATAATTGTTGTAACTATCTGACACTATTTTTTCTCTGGTCTAAATCCCCTCCCCACAACCATCCTGTCTCATGTGTGGGGGACATCGAATGCACCAGTCTCTCATTTGTTCTGTCATTGATTCGTGTGTTATCGTGTGATATATGGTTGGGTACTGGTGACATGTTTACTGTTCTCTTGTTGCTAGCTATAAAATGTTGCCGTGTATCGTTGTGTGATCAGAGATAACAGGTTCATGAACATTTCTGGAGATATGGGGCGCAGATGTCACAATTGTTCTTTTTGACTCTTTTAGTACCAAACAGGTGTAACTTCATCTCATCTAATTCTCAGAAATTGCTACTTGAAATAATACATATTGGGGTCCGAGTGGATGAATATCACAACTGGATTCATCACAAAAAGTTAAATAACCTTAGAGATTATCCGAAAAACCAGTCATGCGATGCCTAAGAAGAATACTTGGCATTAAGTGGCAGGACAAGATAAGACACACTAAGGTCATGTAAAGAGCATGTATTACAACAGTCTTTTCAACGCTCAGTCTACGAAGGCTCAGGTGGCTGTGTCACACCTGAAGAATGGAGGATGGCAGAATAATTAAGGCATCCTTTATGGTGAACTAAAAACGGGTAGAATATGTCGAGGTCGACTTCTACTACGATATAAAGATGTGTGCAAGCAGGACATGAATGGTACAGGTATTGAGGTGGACCTATGGGAACAAAATGCCATAGACAGTGTTGTGTTGAGGGGGCACATCTGGAATGGAAGGCAGACAAGATGAGAGCTGAGCGTCTGAGACAAAAAAACAGACTAATCACAAATGTTGACAACAATGCTCCTGAAATCCCATGCTTTAATTGTGGAAGATTTTATTTAACGCGGGCGGGTTTTGCTAGTCACACTCGCCATCACCATGGGCTGTGAGTCCCATGCTTCCTCATATCGCAATATAACACTATCGTCTGGCAAGACAAAAAGATGCCAATCAATCTGAAACACTGCTCTCGAGAACCAAAGACCGAAGCCCAACAGCGAATCCATTAGCTCCAGAAGGCGAGATATTTGGTTTAAGGGCTTCATCATACGTGATAAAGATTACCCTGGAATATAGTCAGTCAGTTAACTAGATTGACAACTCTCAAATGTCGGAGCCCCACCACCTGTAAGTGTATAACAATAAACTTTTGTTGCAGGCCAACAGACACCATGAGTACCGGAGTCAAAAGTTTCGGGTTTGGTTTGAGAGCAATGAAGAGATATCCAGAGGTAATTGGTTTTACTCACACGGTATTTACAGACAATGTAATGTGTATCTGATAGATTGTTGTTGTCAAGATATTTATATATACCTGAATGCATATTTTTGTTTATATAATTCTACAATATACATTTCATCTGCAGTGTCATTCTTATCTTATTGTCTACACTGGTGTCATACCTTATTCGGCAGATTGAAAATTAGATTGACTGACTTCTTAAAATAATAGCCAATGTCAGGTAATTTATATATTTTACTAGCAGTATCCCGCTATGCCTTGCTGTGGCCCAGTCTGGCTAAATGGATAAGAAAGAAAATAGAAAACGCACCTATCTAATATGATAAATTTCACAATATAGTCTGCGCAGATAGTTTGGTTTGCTGACTCTAGAATGCGCAACATATAATTGTGTCCTTATATTAGTGGTCGTTTAAAGCGTATTATTAGGACTTTTTAAAAAATGGTTATATGTTTATCACATGCTAAAGCTTTTTGCATTTTTTAAAGAGCTTAAAGTTTACTACCGAACGTATAAAAAAATAATCTCTAAATAAAAAAATATAAAAAATGAAAACTGTAAAAATTATGTCATGTTTGAAGCTATCTAAGTTAACAGTTTCTGTCACACCCCCCCCCCCCCCCCCCCCCCCCTCCCAATAACAAACATTAGTCCCTATAACGAAAAAATTTGTTGTCTCATTCAGCCTTGTGCAGATTTGTTAGGTAGTCAAAGTTCGGGAACGCAGCAACAAAAAAAAAGGCAACGAAAAAAAATTGGATCGTGGGAAAAGAAAACCAAGATGCCGATGTGATCGTCACTGGAACTAGGTAGTTCGTGCTTTGTACGACACTTATATAAACACGTATTTTAATACAACGTTACGTCATAATTTCAAAGCAATCGGTGAAAAACTTCAGGCATACACCTTCATGCAGATTTCTGAGGTTACCAATCAAAGTTCACCCCCCCCCCCCCCCCCCCCCAAAAAAAAAAACACGCCAGGAATGTGGCAACGAAACTAAAACCGATGTGATCGTCGCTGTGGTTATAATATTCGTGCTTTGTGCGACATTTTTGTTGTTTAAAAAAAAAAACTCGCTTATTCGAATCCAACGTTGAATCAAAATTTGTAAGCTATCGGCGATGCACTTTCGGAGATTAGCTATCACTAACCAACTATCATTTACACTTTTATTTATATAAATAGATATGGTCGGCGTCTGTGGCTTTGGCGTTGCGAACACGCTTCGCAAAACCGAGGTGCCGGGTTCGATCCCAGCAGCGGGCCCTGCGTCTTGCATTGGTTTCGACAGTGGTATCGAGTAGCCGACCGTCCAGAAAGCAGGCAAACTACTGAACGGAAATTTGCCTAGAAAACCCACAGCAGCCAAAAATGATGTGGTTGGTTCTACGACATCCTGTAAAGGATACGCAGCTAACTTGTTTAGATAGATATGTATGCATCTGTGCGCGCACACACACGGACAGAGGGATTAATGAACGATCACGGCAGGAGAGAAAGCATGTGGGCTGATGACAGCAGCATCGTCTGCAATCAAGAGAGACAAGTAAAGTCCCTTGACGACGAAAGACAGCTCAGTGAATGAAACCATGTGTTTTAGGGAGAAATGATGGGAGATTCAAATGTCAACCGTTTGTGTTTCGTTGAGCAGTTGCTTTGGTATTGACTTGATGATGGTAATAAGTGTAATTAGCTTTTCGTGCAGTGTCTTGAAAAGAAGTTGACTAGAGAATGTGGTAATGACTGGCAGGACTGATGGAACATAAGCAAGGGACAAATAAGTAAATGTAGGCTTTACTTTTATGGATGGGGCGAGACAAGAACACTAACCTGATCCGTGATTCTGGTCATCGTGTAAGGTAGCGAAACTTGACATCCCACGATTATCAAAACGACACATGATGATGATGATGATAAGCGTCTTTCCCAGTATAGCTGTCATTACTGTCTGTAGTTACCAGTGGCTGGTGTAGGACGCCGATGGGTGGAAATGTGTGTGTGTGTGTGTGTGTGTAAAGAAAGAAAAGGGGGAGGGGAGACATTTGAGAATTAAATGGCGCATTGTTAGTGTAGTCGCCACGAACTGTACAGGTTAGAAATTGTGCCCCAACAGAACACAATCTCAATCCCTTACTAAGGATAAAACCAGGGTCTCCCGCATAAGAGCCAGAGCTCTAACCACTCAGCCAGCCACTCCGTTTTTTCAGTACGCTTTCTACAATTCAAATTTACAACTGGGAAAAAAGTAATAGAACAAATGTGTGTATCACGTGTACACACACAAAATAATGTATCTCGAGCTTAAGTATAGAAGAAAACCCACAACAAAAGCAGTCACGTCTGTGTACGTGTGTCACGGTGGTATCAAGAGCAGTTCCACAAAATTCGGCAAACTAAGAAACTACACACATGCACTGAGTCATTGTTTGTGTGTGTGTGTGTGTGTGTGTGTGTGTGTGTGTGTGTGATTAAGGATTTGCTGTCAAGTTTAACAGGCGAGCCCAACTATATTATCTGTGTTATAGAAACCGGATTCTTATCAACAGTCACCAACTAGCTAGTCTGATATTGCTACAAATGTTATTTGTAAGGTTATCACAAACTGAATCATTTTATGTTGAAGATCTAACTTCGGCTGAACGTTTCAGCAGTACAGCAAACTGTGGAAGGACTTGTTTGTTTGGACAGCAGTCACGAGATAGAAGGCGTTATTTGGACAGCAGTCATGAGACTGAAGGCGTTATTTGGGCAGCAGTCATGAGATAGAAGGCGTTATTTGGACAGCAGTCATGAGACAGAAGGCGTTATTTGGACAGCAGTCATGAAACAGAAGGCGTTATTTGGGCAGCAGTCAAGAGACAGAAGGCTGTGGATGACATGATTTCCAATACCGCACGGAGTGGATTAAGAGAAGAATATAATGAACAGGATGGTATCTCGAACTGCAGCTTAAGGTCTCAGCGATTAATGTGCAGCAAAAGAAAAAAATGTCAGCACAAAGTGACAATCGCTGTATCAGCTGTCAGGGACATCTCATTATCTTTAGTTCAGGACAAGATACGCTCAGTTACCCAGCCAGTTTTACATCTCATTACCTTTAGTTCAGGACAATATACGCTCAGTTACCCAGCCAGTTTTACACCTTATTATCTTTAGTTCAGGACAAGATACGTCAGTTACCCATCCAGTTTTATATCTTTAGTTTCCTGACAAGATACGCTCGGTTACCCAGCCAGTTTTACATCTTTAGTTTCCTGACAAGATACACTCAGTTACCGAGCCAGTTTTACACAGAATGAAACAGTTAAATACCAGCCATCCATCTGCACATGTGCATTTGAGCCCTAGACAGCAGAATACACTCTCCAGGTTTTAACAGAATACAACATATTAAAGCAAACTGTGTTGTCTAGAAGAAGAAAAAACATGCAGAAAAAAACATCATTCAGGGGAACTAAGGAGAGTTACATTCATACGAAAGACGATGTTACAGCTATTCAAATGTGTTTAAATCAGACAGAAGAAGAACGACAGCGAAAAGTTAAATCAACTGTGACTGCAACTAAAGCAAACATCCCAACATATCACATAAGCACATAATGTTGACTTTCGTTTTTTGTTAGAGCTAAACCAGAAATAAATACATGTCAGTAATAAGAAAACAGAAACATCGAATGGATGTTATTGCAGTCTTTCGTCTCTCAGAAATAACACTCACCAGTCAAGAATATCATTTAACCTTTAAGTGGCGGCACATATCTACTATAAAAAAAAAATAATTTTGTAATCGAATATGAAATGCGTTTTACAGTTAGGTGTCTCTTTAGCTGAGAATACAGTGAGATCGTTTGACAATCTAATCGTCGAAGTACTCATTCGATTACCATGACTCGTATTTAGGAAAAGTTCTTGTTCTTGTAGCTTTTAGACAGTTAAACGAGAGTCGCACCAAGGAACAATTAGGGACATTCCACGTGACTTTCAAAAAGACAAAAGTCAGTGCACGGCAGATAACCTCCACTTTGGAGACGGCAAATTTTTTGTTTCAATCGACGTTTGTGTCTGCCAGCGTCAAAAGTTCGAAGAACACTGCTGTCAAGAATTTATAACAACCAGCAAGAACACTTCACCATCCGAACCCCCGACCTGTGCGCGTGCGCGCACGCAACCACACACACACACACACACACACACGCACGGACGCACACACAAAAGGCGGTCAATCCCTGGCGTTTCATGCGTCATGATTAAGAAGACCACGAACGTTGTTTTTATCACGTAGACAACTAGGTTTTGGAAAGCAGCTCCCAACGTATTAGCTAAAAATAAACATCCTTCAGTGTCAAACACTGTGTGCACGTACGCCGTTGGTTAGTCCTTAGTACTGATAACAGATTGGTTATAGCTACTTGCATTCTGGGGTTGAACCCTGACAGCAGTTAACAACTACCGAGAGATGCCATTCATATTCAAGGAGTCACTTATATCCTGCACCCATCTTCGTGTTGGTCGGCCCCTGTCCCTCCTTCCTGGTACCTTCTGCCATTTTTTTTCCTAATGCACCATGGCGCTTGAAATGTTCAAACTATTTCAGTTTGGAGTAAGATGCTGTTTATTAGCCAATCTTCTTTGAAGTTCAGATCTTTCAACATTTAAGTATTTCTTCTCTTCTTTGTCCATGATATTCTTAGAATCTTTCTATAGCATTTCAGCTTGAAAACCCTTGTTTTCTTTCCTAAGGACTGGGAGATAGTCCACGACTCACATCCCTATGTTGCTACATGGAAGATGCATGCTCTGAAAATGTGAATTCTGATTTCTTTGCTGGTGCTTACCATAGACTTTTAATGCTGTTTTTTTTTGCACAATTATGGTTACAAAAAGCAAAGGATGACCCTGAATTAAAGCAATCATCATCGGTGTATATATAAAAAAAATACCACCTATGGAACTACACTGATATTTTCATAGATCAGTTGGCATTTGATAGGTGTTGTCAACGTCACACTGAGCCAAGTTGATGTCTGAAAAAAGATCCACTCGGTTCTATTTTATCCGACGTCCGTCGGACTCTCAGGCGAGCGTCTAAGCCTCTACACCACGGCGGCACCGACCACAAATAAATCTCGTATAAAAATCCTATTCTGCGCCATTCGTGTCAACTGCACTAGTCGTTTGATGATAAATTTCAGACTGCAGACGGTGAAAGTTATCCAACATCAGGTAACCGTTATACGCATGAGGAGAAAGACTGCTCACCGAATTTACTGGGCTTAGGACTTTATGTGCCTGTTCTGGTTCACATGTCGGCAATTACGACTCTCAAATCCTGTATCTTGTTTGCCATTTTGAGGAAATTGTTATTGCTTATGCTTGTACCGGTTACTTATCCTGTGTATTCTTCTCTGCTCAAGACATTCTCACATCCTTCTAAAATATGACCAGAATCACAGTTGTCTTTATTCAATGTTTTGTTGATATCATGTCCAGCCACTGTGTTTGATATATTGCAGCTGGTTCCACTAGTGGGGATCATCAGTGCTGCTTGTGTGGGCGCTTCTGCTTTCGTGTGGTACGCAGTGGCTACTAAGCCTGACGTCAGGTAGAGTATGGCGTCTTGTGTTAGATGTGTGGGTCGGTAGTGGGTGCAGTCGTTTCAATGAGAATATCTTCATGTGGGTTCTGGGTGGGGAAGGGCGTAAGAATAGATCCACAGAGACCTCTTTGAAGCATGTCGTAGTAAACTGACTAATAAGAGATGTATCCTTTAAAGGCGGGGTGCATCTGTCTGAGATACAAGAAACCAACAGTCTGCATACAAATAGGTGTGGATGTGCACACAAAACTCAATTTCTAGAACAAGACCTAAGTCCAGAAGTTGATGAACAACCATAACTTTTATAGCCGGTGAACTCAAAGAAGAAGAATACAAGGAAGAAGAAGAAGATAATTAAAGACATGCAAAGACTAGACTCATAATCAAAGCAAGTGGTTATCAATAATAGAGTGTTCCAATTATATAATGTAATGTTTTTTTAAATAAAATTGTCCTAGTAATACTTCACTTAGACAATGGCAGAAAAAGGGAAAACGCAAATGGCAGCTGATATAAGATTAGTAGGTAGAGCAATGAAATAATGACGAAATTAGGAAACAACAACTGACGTAACTGCAGTGATAATTTCCATTATGAAACAAGAGATAAAGTAGCTGGACAGTGCAACTCGGTGTATAGACCAAGTGAAATTCTAAACAAGGGTCCAACGTATAAAAGATGGACTGAAATCTCTGGACCCCATAAACAAGTTCTACAGTGCAGTACTTTCCAGCGGAAAAGTGCAGGTCTCACTGTTGAAATACCAACACATGTTGCTGAATTTTACAGCAGGGCTCCCAATGCTGCCCCCAGACCTGGGTTTTTATTTGACGGGGGGGGGGGGGGGGGAATCTGGGTGTTTATTTTTTAAATATATCCTTATATAAAAGTGGTAAATGTTTCGTTTCGTAAATATAAATTGTGTACATTTTAACAATCTGAGTTTTTTATTTTGTTTTTTTGTTCTTTTTCTATGTATTGCTTGGGTTTTTGTTCAACGAAAGCTGGGTTTTTCAAAAACAAATCCCATTGGCAGCCCTGTTTTACAGTCTTGGAAAACATTTCTATTAGTCTGTGTGGGACTGCAACCTATAGGTTTGATACTGGTGACTCAAATAGGCACTATTTGTATACCAATCCACCAGAAACAAGTCACAGACAACTGTTTTAAAAGATGTATATTGTTGCACTCGACAGCTACACCAAGTAATGACTGTCATGTTTGAACCTTTACTGAGTAATTTACGAAGGCATCCATATGGATGATCACAAGCAGAGTTGTGGGGTTATGGAAAAAAATAATGGCTGTTTAAGGACAATTCAAATATCTTTTTTTTTTCTCTCTCTCTGAAACACCATAGAGCAGGCACATCAAACTGAGGCTCCCCCAAGGAAAATCTGGGTCATATCTGTGTCGTCATGGCGGTTGCACAGGACAAATATTGGGAGTCATTTAATAACAATTATTGCAGAATATTTTGTTTTTGCTGGCCACAAGTGTGCTTGCAAAGGATCGCGTGTGGCCCGGGGAGCGCCAGTTTGACATGCCTGCCATAGAAAGTTTCCACGGCTAACAGTGTATCTTTGATTTGCCTTTACTCCGGCAGGGTGGTGAAGTCTCGGGGTCCTGCATACGAAGATGTTCTTCCCACAGAATCTAGAAAGGTAAGGGTCCAAGTTTAGTCCGATCTTGTGGTGATAACAGTAACTCGTTAAAGCTTTCAGTTTGCTTAGTTATTTACTACATTCGCCAGACATCTCAAGTTTGTGCAAAATAAAGTAATAGTCTATTGGGACAAGACACCTGGCTCCCTCGTGCTGGTTTCGGGGGCTCCATGGGAGGGAAGGGGGATAGACCCATCGCCTCTTCAAAGAGGTGACATTACAACAAGACAACCACCCTCTCAGGAAGTGAGGGGGTGTCAAGAAGAAGAAAAGGAAGAAGAAGGGGGAGTACAAGGAGAAGATGAAGAAGCAGAAGATGAACGAGGAGGAGGAGGGGAAGAAGAAGAAAAAGAAAATAAGAAGAAGAAGGAGAACAAAAAGGTGAAGAAGAAGTAGGAGGAGGAAGAAAAGGAGAAGAGGAAGAAGAAAAAAAAAAGCAGTAGTAGTAGTAGTAGTAGCACCAGCAGAAGCAGCAGCAGCAGCAGCAGCAGCAGCAGCAGTAGTAGTAGTAGTAGTAGTAGTAGTAGTAGTAGTAGTAGTAGTAGTAGTAGTAGTAGTAGAAGAAGAAGTAGTAGTAGTAGTAGTAGAAGAAGAAGTAGTAGAAGAAGAAGAAGTAGTAGTAGTAGTAGTAGTAGAAGAAGAAGTAGTAGAAGAAGAAGAAGTAGTAGTAGTAGTAGAAGAAGAAGAAGAAGTAGTAGTAGTAGTAGTAGTAGTAGTAGTAGAAGAAGTAGTAGTAGTAGAGAAGAAGTAGTAGAAGAAGAAGAAGCCAGTCGGCAAGAATACATCCTGTAAATGTTGAATTCATTAAATACACATTCTCTATAGACAATTGTTACTTTAACTTCACTGGGTCCAACGAAATAATAAATTTAAACTAATCAGTTTTGCATTTAAACATCAGAGTCAGGTATGATATTTCGCTGTCTGCACTCATGGGAAGGGGGTTTATCCCTGGCAGCTGTGTCCTGAATTTATGTATAGTTGTCCTTCGAATGGGTACATGGGCCTCAGAACCATTTAAGATCGCCACAGGGCTATCCCAGGGTTCTGCAATTTCACCAGTGCTCTTCAATGTGTATACAAGCAAGATTGCAAAACTTAAATTACCAGATGTTGGAAGGATATTGAAATTTGCTGATGATGTTATTGCATATAGGCAGGGGAGTAAAAAGCAACAGATAGCCCAAGAGCTACAGGCAACTGTAGACAAAGTGACCAACTGGTGTTCAGAAATGGGTGCTGTCATCAACTCAGAAAAGGCAGCTGTTTTGTGGTAGAATTGTAAGAGCTAATGTTCCAAGCCTAACAGTTAATAACAATAACATCAAAAAAGAAAGCAAACTGAGGTACCTGGGATCACTTTCAATAGAAGCCTGTCCTATTGGGATCATGTGGAGGCAGTTTTGGTGAAATGCCAAAAAGGACTTAATGCTCTCAAGATTAGTACAGCACTGGACATGTAACAAAGAATACTGTTCACAATGTTTCAGCATGTGATCGTCTGTGATAGATTATGGACTTGGCATGTTTACCATATCAAAGAGTCAGCTGATGAAACTTGAACGCATACAGAATGAAGGTAATTCTGGGATGTACAAGAGATACCCTGTAGTGTGTCTGCGATATATACTTTCACTGCCTACTATTGCAGACAAGCTCAAAATTCTGCAAGCAAAGTCATATCTGCAGACAAGAAGCACCTCCTGTATGAAGCCCTGGGTAGAGCTAAGCGTCTTGGATGGTGCAAGCTGAAGACACAATCAGACTTGTGTGCAGGCTTGATAAATTTGTGCGAGGTGAGGAGTGGGTCAAAGTGTCCGAGCAAGTATCAGACTTGTGTAGGGTTCTTATCACTGTAGGTCATGAGTGCATGGATTGGCCAGCTGGTGCTGCAGAATCAGAAGTTCAACAAATAATTCATGACAATTCCCAACCCAAGGAATGTGATTATCTATACAGATGGCTCTGTGTTGAGGGGCAGACGAAGTGCATAGGGGTTTAAAGCAAAGGCTAATGGACGTCACTTAGTACATCAAAACCTGGCATATGATATCACAACGACCAGTTTGAGATTAGAGGTGGAGGCAGTCACTGCTGTCTTCCGCTGGCTTGAGAATCAGCTGTACACACATGCCGTGATTGTCACTGACTCACAGAGCATGTTGAGAAAGGTGGAGACAGGTATGCTTTGTGCAGAGTGGTAGGCATCACTTCAGAGGTCCTAGGTATTCAGTATCCTTTGGATATTCTCTCCCGGTGATGCCGATGTTTTGGAAAATGGGCAGGCAGATAGACTGACTGGTTCTGCACCCCTTGGTGGTAAATTGATGTTTTAGACATTGTGAAGGCCCTCTGGGGGCGAGTGAACAGTGCAGACGCACAAATAGATTATTATGGTCTGAGGAGAATGGTGTTGCGAGGAGTTACAAGGAGATCTGGTTGATGCTAAACACTCAAGGGAAGGGCGAGATGAATATACAATCAGACAGTGACTGGTGTCATTGGAATTTGAACTTTTCATTTGCTGCTGAAGATAGAGACGGAGCGCTTATGGGAGTATCCTGAGTGCTAAGATATCAATTTCTAATTCAACATTCAAGGAGTTAGAGAACAGTGGGTTAATGTAACAACTAGATTAAGTCAAAGTCGAGAGGATCGATGTTATTGCACTGGGTTTTATCCCATATGGCTCGGCTCTCTCCAAAGAACAGCTAGCCCTCTGCCGAAAGCACCGTACAGAGCACGAACTGTAGCGATGATCCCCAGGGATCTACATAAAAATTGCATTTGTTTACTGAAGGGGGCATATTGAGAATCAAACCCATGATCTTCAGAGCGTGAGGCAAACGGCTTGACCTCTTTTCCACAGACACACACCTCCCCCTTTCCGAACATCAGCAACTAGATAAGGACTTCAACAAAACTGCACCATGAGCGGATTGACCATGTCTGGTATGGAATGAGATAACATTGTACACAAAGACAAGAATTGTAGAAATCTGCAGGCTTGTTTCTTTTGATGAATCTGTTTAGTGTTAACTCAATTCTCTAATGTTACACACATGATGTCTTGTGTTTCAGATGATTATCTTACACACATGATGTCTTGTGTTTCAGATGATTAACTTGGACAGAACCAAATACCAGCCTATTCCTGAACTGCAGGCATTGAGGAAGGAGATCGGAAGCTACAAAGCCTAAATGAATGGACACATTTTGTAAACAAATAGACTTATCTGTGGTGTAGCAAGTACAGTTGTACATATAGTATATTTTAGAGGAACAAAAACAGGGTTTAAGAGGACAAAATTGTGTCATAACCTTCTAAAACAGTAGGGGTGTATAAGAAAAGGACCATGCCATTCACTCGCCAGCCATCTGCTACAGCCAGGAAAACACTGTGAAGCCATGTAAATGATTCGGTGTGTTTGCTATAGCATATATAACAACGTATCTTGTCCTGTGATAGGGCTGCACAGTACTTTCTGAAGCCGCTAAAGGTTCCTGAATTACTTCTTATGAGATTCAGCCGGCTATCTGGGTATTTACCAGTTGGATTAAAATCTAGGATGCTGCACATCAGATCGCTAAATCTTAAATCTTCAGTTAGAAAGGGGTTAAAAAAAAAATAACTGGCGAACAGAATAGTTCATGTGCATTGCGTTACGGTACATTTAGATTGCATTTCATGCCACTTCTGGCAGTGTACATCATCAGCAAATGCCTTGCCCACTGAGCTGGATGATCGTGTCTCTCCACAGCTTGCAACCCACAAAAACAGGAATCACTTCGTATCTGTTGTCAAGAATCTTTTCTCATTGTTTTCCTGATTCCTGTTTTTGCTAATCTTTATAACTGTCACATGTTCCAGTTTTTCAATTAACAGCATACTGAATGTTGAATTATATCTGGGTTGTGTTCTTGTTTTAAATGGGCAAAAGAATTTGAGGTTGGTTTATTACGGCCAGTGATAAATTGTGGTCTTGATGTTAGCAGCGACATCTGCAGAAGCTGGCCATCTAGAATGTTACCGTTGTGAATTTTGATGATGTGATGTACACACTTTATTAAATTATGCTTAATGAGCGTTTTTTTTTTAATTCTCTGGCTCTGTGTTTATTGGGTGATTTGTCTGTGATTTACCTCCGGTGCCAGTCAATATCATCAACAGCAATACAGGTTGAAATGTCTCTTCTTGATATGGTCTACTGTGAGTGCATGAATTATAACAAGAAGAAACTACCAATAATGTTGTGAGAAGCAAATAAAAATTGTTAGCAATACAATGCAAGCAATCAAGATAAGCATTACATTGCAACAAATCAAAAAGAAGTGACAGTAGCTGTCTTCAAGATCAAGTCTAAAGTACAACTGTACCAATCATGTACATGAAGGCAGTAGCTGTCTTCAAGATCAAGTCTAAAGTACAACTGTACCAATCATGTACATGAAGGCAGTAGCTGTCTTCAAGATCAAATCTAAAGTACAACTGTACCAATCATGTACATGAAGGCAGTAGCTGTCTTCAAGATCAAATCTAAAGTACAACTGTACCAATCATGTACATGGAGGCAGTAGCTGTCTTCAAGATCAAATCTAAAGTACAGCTGTACCAATCATGTAAATGGAGGCAGCTGTCTTCAAGATCAAGTCTAAAGTACAACTGTACCAATCATGTACATGGAGGCAGTAGCTGTCTTCAAGATCAAATCTAAAGTACAACTGTACCAATCATGTAAATGGAGGCAGCTGTCTTCAAGATCAAGTCTAAAGTACAACTGTACCAATCATGTACATGAAGGCAGTAGCTGTCTTCAAGATCAAGTCTAAAGTACAACTGTACCAATCATGTAAATGGAGGCAGCTGTCTTCAAGATCAAGTCTAAAGTACAACTGTACCAATCATGTACATGAAGGCAGTAGCTGTCTTCAAGATCAAGTCTAAAGTACAACTGTACCAATCATGTGCATGGAGGCAGTAGCTGTCTTCAAGATCAAGTCTAAAGTACAACTGTACCAATCATGTAAATGGAGGCAGCTGTCTTCAAGATCAAGTCTAAAGTACAACTGTACCAATCATGTAAATGGAGGCAGTAGCAAGTCTAAAGTACAACTGTACCAATCATGTAAATGGAGGCAGTAGCTGTCTTCAAGATCAAGTCTACGGTACAACTGTACCAATCATGTAAATGGAGGCAGTATTTGTCTTCAAGATCAATTCTACAGTACAGCTGTATAGATTATCCTCATTGCACGTCGACGTTTGGCGACACCCAGTTTGCAGTCTGATCATGGTTGCAGATTCATAGTTCTCAGTCGGTTCACGCAAACCTCTAAACTCTCTTAGAGCATCAGTATATCAGCCTGGTCCATGGCTTGCCTGGCTTTAACAGTAGCCTTACCAACAAGCGTATGAGCTTGCTCATTTCCTTGTACCCCCACATGTATCCTTTCCATCTGCTTATGGCTGAGAGTCAGGATCGCCATCGCGTATTCAAAACCAGAAAGGGCTAGACCCTAATATAAAAGACATAGATGACGTTGCTCACAGTTTGCCACGGCCATCACTCTCATCGCAGCCAGACACCGCTTGGCTTTCATTATAATCTGATCTATGTGCTCAGTATAAGCAAGGTATTGATCAAAATGCATTGCATTCGTTCTTTCCACATCTTCAGAACACAGACTAACAACAACTGGTGTTGGAGTTTTCACAATATGGTTATTCAAAAAAAAACCACTGCCTCTTTCGTTGGGTTGACTAGTGCATCAGCTTCACCACACCAAGTGCTTATGCGGTTAAGCTCTTTTTGTAGTTCTTCAGCAACCTTCTCTCTACACTTACCTTGACGATACACTAACACATCATCAGCGAAAATAGGTAAAGGATATAAGTGACTCCTTGGGTATAAAAGGGCGCAAAGCAGGAGAGCTGGCGAGAAACCGAGCACCCTCCCTCTCCACCCCCTCCCAGGCAGACCATGAAGAGAGCGACATTCTGTAAAGAACCTGCAACATGATTATGATGATGCCACTCCAATTAAACGCAACTGGCGACGGCTCCGATCCGATCCGATTTTGAGCAAAAAAATAGAAATGGTCACGTTAAACCAGCATTTTCAAAGGGGGAGCTTTTGGTTAAAATTTTGTCTAGGTTATTTGTGCTACATATAGTGGCTTAACATTGCTCGCCACCAAGTAGCCCTGAAAAAGACCTTTGCAGTGTTGATGCGATCAAAGGAGACAGACCCAAATATTGTCTGACCGGCGACGAATCCATCTACCGGCCAACCAATAGGCGACCTGGTCGCCGATGAACTGATCAGGGGATGATGATGATGATGTTTTACCCCACCAGGGACATTATACTGAGCGATAAACACCCGGTGACTTAAAATGCCACTATCCGAATGAGGATCACCATTGGACAGGTCTCAGAAACCCTGTTCAACACATATGTTAAGTTATATTAGGGCCCCTGGCAACTGCCGAGGTGGGGCTTCTAAATTAAAAAAAAAAATTGTTGTTAGCTACTTACTACAACTGGTCACGGGTCGTAGGTTTGTGGTTAATCATATTCTGTCATCCCCTTGTAGGTGGCAATTTTTCGTTTTTTGAAGCCCTACTCTGGCTATTGCTCGGCCATAAATATGGTCTAATGGCTGATCGCGGTTTCTGGGACCTCTCCACGGGGATCCTCACCCATATGGTGGGACTTTGGTAAAAGAAGATAGGTAGATATAAAGGTTTGTGGTTTGTGAGTAATGTAAAAAGTTCAGTAACTCTGGTCTTTTCTCAATTTACCTGGACTACTTCCCTTACACTATTAGTTTTTGACAATGTGAATTAAACACAAAAAGCAGACATGACCCACCCCCCCCCCCCCCAAACACCACACAACACACAACACACACCACATCAAACACATATCAATCGGTAGTGTAAATGTAGTTTACAAAGAAAATGAAAAGCATGCGGTGCGAATTTCAAGTTAAAACTGATTTGAAAAGAATAAAAAAAGAAAGGTTAGGAAAGGAGCACACCGAATTCGTTTTGGTGTAAGTCTCATACTGTGAACAGTATATTAGAAAAAAAAAGGTTTTCAAATATTAGTTCAGATCGAGATGCCACCTAATAAACCATTATTAGAGCCAAGAGATATTATGCATTACAACAGCACAAAATATGATTCACAGAAAAGGTTACAAGAAACAGAATTACATTACTGAGGAGAGTCTTAGTTAATGGAAGAATAAAGAAAAGTAAAAAAAAAAAAAAAAAAACCGGACACTAACAACACTATATACAAAAGTCACATAAAGAAAGTGGAACATGCAGTTAAAGAAGACAAGACACAATTTATAATCAAGACATGTAACAAAATGGAGCATCTGCGGCAACAGGATGGGGACAGAGAAATACAGTGGAACCTCGCTTAACGAGCATAATTCGTTCCAGAACCACACTCGTTAAGCAAAACACTCGTTATGCGAAAAAAAAATTCTCATATCAATTAATGTAAAATACGATAATGCGTTCCATGTCGAAAAAAAAATACTAACAAAATGCTTTGTATAACGTTCATTCAAAGAAAATTATCTGCATATTGTTAAGGAGAGTGAATCATCTTCATCTTTTCTTCAAACGCGGAACGAACCCATCTGGAATGTGAATTTGATTTGCAGAAAAAAAAAAGTCGAAATAATTATGATACATAGATAATTACTTTTTTTTACTAGAAAGATGTCCAGAGACATTTGTTGTTGCCGACGATCAAAATTTGGCGAAAATGCTACACAGCATTATCATTAAATAAATTTGCAACGCGCATAGCTCCTTCCTTATTAGGGTGATGCTTCTCAATGTAAGATGTAACAGTTTGCCATGCTTCCAGCATTTCTCTTTTTTGCCAGAAGATTGTTACTTTACTGTTACCTCCTCCTCCTCTGACAAACTTTCCTCAAAAACTTCTTGCAGTGAAACACAATGCAACTTCATAAGCTCTTGGGTGGTCAGCTCTTGGCTGTGTTCTTCCACAAGCTCTTCGATATCACTGTTATCCACCTACAATCCCATGATAGTGGTCAAAGTCATAATCTCGTTGACTACAGGTTTCACAGGTACTGTCTCGAACCCCTCAAAGTCACAAAGCGACAAGGCTCTACGGCCAAAGCTTCTTCTAAGCAGAAGTTAGGGTTCTCTTGGTAACCCCTTTCCTCGCCTTGTCGATCATCTTGAGGCAGGCAATAATGTGGAAATGATTTTTCTAAAACTGTTTCAGAGGGAGGTTGGTCCCTTCAGTCACCTGAAAACAATGCTCAAAGAGTGCTTTAGTGTAGAGCTTCTTAAAGTTAGAAATAACTTTCATGTCCATGGGCTGGAGTTACTTTGTGGTGTTGGGAGGCAGAAACGGGATCTTGATGAAATTAAATTCTTCAGATAGATCATCTTGTAGGCCTGGATGATTCATGTACATGTATCACAATGTAACACAAGTTTAAGAAAATGTGTGATCACAAGCGACACTACGATGCTACTGGAACAGGTGCTAAACACTCATGTAACATGTGCTCATTTGGGGACTTCCCCTCTCCTCGCCACTCGTTAAGCTCATCATTTTTTTTACAATTTGTTTTGCTCGTTATGCGAATTACTCGTTATGCGAGGTGCTCGTTAAGCGAGGTTTACTGTATGTTCAAAAAGATCAAAATGGTAACAAAGAAGTTCAAATCATAATTAAATGTAATAAATGATGAAAAATGTAATCTTCGCATTCGCCAGCTGCAATTTCCGTTTCTGGTTGTTCGTCCACTTCTGAGTTCTGTTCCAAAACTTCACTTTTGCTAACATTCATTTTACAGATCAGGCTTATCTTTTGCAGAACAAGGGCTCCTTGCTTCTCAGGCAGATGCTCTTGTAAGAAAATCCCTAAATAGTCGGCTCTTAAGATAAGCTTTTTAAGCCCCACCCCAAATTTGGACCCCGGAACCCACATGGGAAAAACAGTAATTTGTTGACGGAAAGTACAGAAAAACTAGAGATGGAAGGATTATTTAAAAAAAAAAAATGTACACAGATACAACAAATACGTCAAACAGTCCGAATGAAGTTGAAGAAAAAGAGGGGAACCCTTTTTTAGAATATCTTGGACCAAGAAGAAGAAAATGTCAACATCCTGCATGACCTGAAGATCGAGGAGAATGGCTCATCAACAGCATCCTTTCCCGAAAGCTTGGGTATTTAGGCCAAGTTAAACGTCACGGTGGTCTGGAGAGAACGACGCAGTTCCTGGAATAACGGGACTTCTAGCTATTTTACCCTGGTCGCTGGGTCGTAAGATCGGACGCCCGTGTGTATTGCTGCGCATGTAAAAAATACCTTGGCAGTTGGAAATCGAAAACAGTAGTAGCCTAACTGCGCTACCCGGGAAAAATTTGAAGTTAAAAATCTATCCAAAGTATTCTAAGGATTCTCTCTCGCCGGTGTTCCTAAGTTGGTGCATTGCGCTGAGATTGTTCGGATTCAGACTTGAGTTAGAAGTAGAAGGGAGCGCTTATAGGTTACTTCCCTTGTGCCATGATGTTGATTCGTTGTTTAAACCTAAACCTAAATCTGGTTATGAAAGCACATAGCGCCTAAGAACTGACTGAAGAAGTAAACACTTTCAGTAGAACTGTGAGGAGAGCGACGTTCTGTAGAGGACCCGCCGACTGATGACGATGCAATTAGACCGCCCTTCAAGAAACAAATACATGCCTTACAGTCCCCCTTTTAAAATACATTTATAAGAGGGCTAGGTTACTTACCCCTCACCCCACGATGTATAGAAACTTTCTATTCACTTTTTTTTTTAAATACATATTTCATTACACAAATATTTTTATTTTCCATCAAACACACCTGCCCCACCCGACACACACACCAGACATACGCCATCAATGTGTTAGTGCCTCTGTCTGGATGCCTTCTCAATATGGCGTATTCAGGACAAGGTGTAGTATGTTTTTTTTAAAACTGGCCAAGACCGTTTTGTTTTGGCTTTACTATGCAATGTTATGTTAAGCAATTTGTCGTTGTCGAAATCAACGCAAAGTGATCTGCTGCCAAAAGTCCGCAGCTGGAATCAAACAGGGTATCTCGGATTTAGGAAGCGTATTCGCAAGCTTAGGCCACAGACTCCAATATATCCTATATTCTCAATATTATTTCAATGAGGCTGGGACTGGGCTGGGTCGACTCCTGAAGCGGTCAGACAGTTCCAGCCACGTTTAAGGAATCAACACAGGCCTTCTTCTTCTTCTTCTCTTCCACCTTGTACCTCATCGAAGTGTCGTGGGTAGATTTAATGTTCGTTGATGGGCTGTCAAGAGCATTATTAAGACTGATGTTCATTTCTGTAAGACTGTTCTCAATGCCATCACTCCATATTTTCCGAGGTCTTCCACTCGCTCTATATCCGTTGTACCGTTTTAGTGTGGCTCGCTGTGGCGGGTAGTACCAGGGCATTCTTGTTAGGTGTCCAAACCACTTCATTTGTTGTTCTTTGATGACCTGTAAGACTGGCTTTATTACTAGCATTCGTCTGATTTCATGATTTCGTATTCTGTCTTTCCTTGAAACTCCTGCAGCTCTTCTAAGGCATTTAATCTCTGTTGTCACAATTTTATGTTCATTGGAGGATGTAAGTGTCCACGTTTGGCATTGATAGCCACAGATCAACACAGGCCACCAGTGTTGCCACTTTTATTTGACAAAAAATATCCAAAACGGTGTCCCAAAAAATTTAAAAAGATCTAAATCTGCGTGGAAAAGATCTAGAGAAAAACATCCAAATTGAAAAAGTCAAAAATTACATAGCTTACCCTACATAATCATGCCCTCACCTTCACTGATGTCTGCCTCACAAGATCCACAGGATAAACTTAGCTTGGATAATGAAGTTGAAGCTTCAGATCCAAAATGACCCTGGTATGCTTTAGCTGTTCAAATTTCTTTATAAGTGGAACAGTAGGCTTATTTCTCTAGTCTCATCAGGCCGAATTTTAATGGCACTATAGCATTTAAGAGGTCAAATTTCATCCTGTTTTTTAGGTTACATTTGATATAATTCCTAGCACTTAAAACTCTTTCTATGTCAGCATTTGAGTGGGGTAGTATCATGGCAGACATGGCACTTTAAAAGAGCTTACACAATTGACTGTTTGATGAGGCATCTTTAAATTGTCTCACTTCACTCCAAAACGCTTTAGTTTCTGTTTTGTTTCTCCATTCAGCTAACTTTATTTTGGTTAACTGATATTCTGCTTCCGCGACACTATTATCAGTAGCCCCTAAAAATTTCATAACTTTACAATATTTAGGTATGTCCTTTATTGGCTGAAGTATGTTGCTCACAGAAAAAAGTGAAATATTTTTCAAAACATCTAGATTTTCAGGAAGTCTCTGCTTCAATTGTTTCAATAATGAGATAAAAAAATCTTGACAGCGTTTTCTTAAGTTGTTTTCTTCATTCTCTGTTAACAGTCCTTTTGTTTTTAAATCATCAATTTTTGATTCGATTTAATATCCAATGTGTTACTTAGGAGCCAAAAAGCTCTCTATTGTGCAAGTGAGCAAATCAGCTTTAGAAGTTGGCAACACCAGTCTTTTACCGAGTAAAATAGCAAGGTGAGATCATCAAGTAATTTAACTTTATCAACAAGTTTAGATTCGAACAGTTTATTAACTTTTTGCACTTCCAATAGAAAAGGTAATAAAAAGAGAATGAATGACAATTTTTTTTCATCACTGTACATTCCATATAGTATTTCAGCTATGTAGCACTTTTCACTTTGTCTTGTTATTTCAAAGTGTGTCTTCAACTTCAGCCATTGCTTCATAATTCTTTCAACAGCTGGTTAAATTGATAACCATCTAGTTTTGCAATCTGACAGAATTTTCAGTGGCGTGGAACCATCATTCAAGGCTGTATATAATGTATTGTATTGCTGTCTGGTAGTCTGGTAGTCTTAGTTTCAGCTTCATTGCTGTTGTCTGACAAATGATTTGGAAAACCAGTAAAGTGTTTCAGCAATAAGGTATTCCAAATTCCTTGGTAAATATTTAGATGCAGCATGTGATAATGCTAGCTGCAATGAATGACGCATACATTTTATAAGTATTAAAGATGGAATAGCTTTCTTTAACTTGGCATAAACGCCATTGTTTATACCAACAATCACTGAGGCATTATCAGTACCAATTACAGCCAAATTCTTCAAGCCTAACTGATTGCTGATTAAAAGGTCCTTCAGTTCCTAAACTATACTTTCTACATCACACTTTTCAAACTGAACTAGTCCAAGATTTTTTACAAATCGATCAAATGGTCACAGTTTGAAATTGCGCAGTGACAAATTAAAAACATTGCGACTGATACTTCAATTTTTGATGATTCATTTATCAGTATAGTTCTGAAAACAGATGTCAGCAGTGTAATATCTTTAAATGAAACTGCAGTTTTATGCTTTTTCTTTAGTCTCTGCATGACTCTTGAGTTTTGTATTTTCGCTTTAATTTCACACTTGCAGTACTTACAACAAGCTTTGGTCATAACCTCAGGAACTGCCATCACCCAGTTTTTAATTTTGTCATCATGCAACCACTCTTTCCAAATTTTTTGCTCATACTTTACTTTTGGCATGTTGAAAGGTTTTTTCCAAAGTGAAAGCTACATAAGAAGGTGAGCAATTATTTTTTTTTAAATCACATGAAAAAGAAACGCAAAGTCAGCACAGTGAGGATACGGTTGAAACAAAGTTAGTATGATTTACGCGCGTTTTTATTAATCAGTACCGGGGCTGACTGATATTTGTGCGTTGACCCCAGTGAGAGTTCAAAGTTCAAGTAATGGCAGTTGTCACAATGTACATGCTAGACTAAAACAAAAATATTGTAGTAAATA
The DNA here is from genome assembly GCA_905116865.2 of Candidula unifasciata. Lineage (NCBI taxonomy): Eukaryota > Metazoa > Mollusca > Gastropoda > Stylommatophora > Geomitridae > Candidula > Candidula unifasciata. Next base: position 131,813 of record CAJHNH020000223.1, on the reverse strand, counting down.
TTTTACACAGTAATTATTAAATTGACAATGAAAGAAAAAAAATCTTTAAAATATCTAACTCATATGAAAAGATTCTAGAAAAATATTTACGATCTAAACGTCAAAAAACAGTATCTAAATGCAATGAAAAAGATCTAAATTTGGATATAAAAGATCCAAAGTGGCAACACTGCAGGCCACTGCCTCTAAACTCTATAGCCTAAAAAGTTGCTAAATTTAGCCATACATGTTTGGCCAAGCTAGCATCCCTCGGGGCCTGGCCGTGTTAACCTTTGACCTCACAAAAAGGCACTTTAGGGCCAAAACATGGAAGATGGCGAGCCGCAATGGCCTATTCCGGCAGCTGACACGGGTGCGATCGAAATTTGTAGAAGAACTGGATATCAACACGCTGCTACCTCGGCTGTTGGTCAAACGATTGTTCACTTTGTCAGAAGAAAGGAGATACTGAGCCCGGCACTGCCACAGAAGAGGGCAGAGATACTGTTGGATATTTTATCGACCAAGGACCGTCCGGTTTTCATCGAATTCTGCAGAAGTTTAGAGGAACTGGCCCCGCATCTCCTGACGACGCTAGTGCTGGAATCGCTAGAGCAAGGTACAGTTCTAAACATATGTCACTGTGTTTGTTGACGAGCAAGATGAGGAAAGGAGAAGACTTGGACCATAGCCCCTTATACTGTCTCGTCAAATATACTGTTATATTCATTAAAAATAAATACTATAACTATGATCATAATAATTTAACAATAAAATCGTTATTTTAAGTAAAAAATAATACTAGGCTCTCCTTTCAACTACGGCCGGTAGACAACAGTTGACGGCCGGTTAGTCGGAGTTCTGTCCCTTGGCTGCAGTGCAATTACGGACTGGAGAAGGCACGAATTAAAAAACAAAGTGAGGTCGACGTGCCTGGCAGAACCCGCGCTGCGCAACCTAAACCCTACCTCTAAACCTAACCCTAACCGTATGATGACAGCAGGTCACTGCACGCTGTCTATCGCCAACACACATTTGATTCGTGCCTTCTTCAGTCCGTAATTGCATTGCAGCCAAGGGACAGAACTCTGACTAACCAGCCGTCAACTGTTGTCTACCGGCCCGTAGTTGATAGGAGAGCCTAATACTATTACCTAATGCTCTTAGCACATTCCATAAATTACATTAACTTGTTTGGCCTCAGACAGCAGCATCATGTATGATAAACTGGTTCTTTAGGCTCCCAAATAGCAGCGGTATGTTCTGGTTTTGTGTATGTGTGCGTTGCATTTGGCTACAAAATACTAAAGAAAACTGGCATTCTCAGCTACCTCTTCCTTGACAGCTATATACTGGTGATTTTTTTAAAGTGGTTATTTCTGATTTTGGCTATCTTCCTAATAACGGTCTCAAATTATGGAGGCCGAAAATATACCCTAATAGGGCCGCAGTCACATGTAAATTGCAGACTTCCGGCAACTTGAATCGCACACTTCCGGCAACTACCGCCACCGCCAAGAGAATCTGGGGCTAAAGTAGATGGCTGGGACTCACGAGCAGCAGCTACCTCATCTCCTGCGGCTTCCTTCATTTTATTTGCTCGTGAGTCCCAGCCATCTAGTTTAGCCCCACTCCACGCCGTGCGCTGCAGCGTGAGAGATACTCTCGGCGGTGGCAGAATTCTGCAATTTACATGTGACCTAGGCCCTGTTAGGGTATATTTTCGGACTCGATAATTTAGGACCGTTATTCGGAGGATAGCCCTGATTTTTAATGGTTATTTCTGATTTTTAACACTGGTTATGTCTGATTTTTAATAGTGGTTATTTCTGATTTTTTCGCTCCCTGGTGGAGCCGGACTTTTTTCAAAAATGACCTTGGCTCCAGGTCGACCCAGCCTTGAGTGGGTACAGGGTGCAGTCCCGGGAAGTAAAGGCGGCCGGCATGATGCTGACCACATCACCCCATCTTGTGCCGATTGGTCTATAAAAATATAGGTCTAGCCTTATATGCCTAAAGGTATGGAAGAGGATCCTTTACTTTTTTTACTTTTATTTCTGATTTTTAATAGTGATTATTTCTATCCTTAAGCAAATGCTGTGGAAGGTTTTTGGACTGAAAGAGTTAATGATGATCTAATTGATTTATGCAATGTTATAAAATGCATTGGAGTCATTAGATCATTGTTAACATTGTCATATCACTTTATATTGTAAATTATTAATGAGCTAAAGAGCACTATGTTCATGATCACTTCAGCAGTGAATTTAGTAATGTTTTTTTTTAGCTTCAATACTGAGCGCACAGCAATATCTTCTTCATGTTCACCAGCTGTTACCTCTGGTTGGAATTTCTATCTGTCCACTTTCGGACTTAAGTCTTCTTCATGTTCACCAGCTGTTACCTCTGGTTGGAGTTTCTATCTGTCCACTTTCAGACTTAAGTCTTCTTCATGTTCACCAGCTGTTACCTCTGGTTGGAATTTCTATCTGTCCACTTTCGGACTTAAGTCTTCTTCATGTTCACCAGCTGTTACCTCTGGTTGGAATTTCTATCTGTCCACTTTCGGACTTAAGTCTTCTTCCAGAACTGGACTTTTTCATCCATATCTGTTTTAAAGACCTAGCTTATTTGTATGGAGACGTTGGCTCCTCACATTGCAGGTAAACTTGACTTCAAAGAAAGCAATCCTGACTTGTCAACTTTTACAACATGCTTGACAGACACACCAGTATTTGACATACAAATGACCGGACACACCAGTGTCTGACATAACAAATGACTAGGACACATCAATGTCTGACATACAATTGACCGGACACACCAGTGTCTGACATAACAAATGTTTAGGTTTAAATTTTAAACAGTGGATAAACATCATGGCACAAATGTAGTAACCCATAAGTGCTCCCTTATACTTCTAACTCAAACCTGAGTCAGAAAATCTCAGCGCAGTGCAAGCACTCCGTAGCACAGGAGAGGATCCTGTAATGCTTTGGGTAGATTTTTAACTCCAAATTTTGCTCAGGCAGTGCTATTAGGCTACTCTTTACGATAGCCAACTGCCAACGGATTTTTTTAAACATGTGCAGCAATACACACTGGCGTCTGATCTTACTACCCAGAGACCAGGGAAAGTTACTAGACGTCCACATGAAAAAATCCCAGGTTCAGGCTGGGACCTCGGTCACTCGGGGCGGACACAATGTCTTGCGACCAGTCTGTCCCCTTGACATAACAAATGACATACAAGTGTTTGATACAGTGAATGACTGGACACACCAGTGTCTGACATAATGAATAAGTGGACAAATGAATGTCTGATATAGTGAATGACTGGGCACAGTGATGTCTGGTTGACCTACAATGACAGATAATGCTGACCTCTGTTGTCATGGCCACTTGCAGTTCAACAAAAATTTATTTATGTCTCAGATTATGGATCTTTAAATAATCTGTCCAGTTCACTGCTTGCTTCTCCCCCATGCTTCTTAAGCAGTTGTTTGTTGGCATGTTCTGCAAGCAGGCACAGATGCCAGTTTAACAAACAGTTTCTGTGGATTTCTTATTGTTCTTTTAAAATCTGGGTATTATAATGAGTGGTGAAGGGAGCAGATGGGCACCAAGCAGGTCAGTTGTTTCTTGTCCCACCGACGGGGCCTAGCAAGCAGGCAGTGGTGAAATCAACCACTACTACAGTACTACACAAGAAAGAATGAGTCATACAAGTGCTATTCCCTCAAGTCACCAGAAAAGTTTTAATGAAAGTATCAAGACATTGAAACAACTGCGAGAAAAAAGATTCAATCTGTCCACCGTTATTAACAATAAAATAAGAAACTACTCACATGGAAATCGATTGAAAGAATATGTAAATGAATCGTTAAACTGTAAAGGTAAAGTCGGGAGATGTGGGCTATCCTCTTAATAACGGGCACAAAAGATGGCGACCGCCAAAACACCCTAACAGAGCTCCAGTCGCGTGTCAATTGCGCACTTCCGGCTACTCAATTTGCAGTTTCCTGGCGACTACATTCACTGCCGAGAGTATCCCCCACGCTGCTCACACAGCGTGGATTGGGGCTAAACTAGATGGCTGGGACTCACGAGCAGGAGCTTCCGCATCTCCTGCAGCTTTGCTAGTGAATCCTAGCCATCTAGTTTAGCCCCAAACCACGCCCCGTGAGCGGCGCAGGGATACTCTCGGCGGTGGCGATAGTCGCCGGAAAACCGCAAATTAGGTCGCCGGAAGTACGCATTTAACACGTGACTGACGTCCTGTTTTTGGCCATCTTTTGTGCCCGTTATTCGGAGGATAGCCCATAAGAGCTCTGCCACCAGTACGGACGGTTGATAAGAATTGTCCGCCTGTGTCGCCATTCGCACGTAACTCTGTAGCTACAGCGACGTTCCTCCATTTAACCCAGAGTGTCAACTCTGGTACCCATTTCCTAGAGGCTGGGTGAACCCCGGGAACTGCCCGGTTTTGAACAACGACCGCGGGCTGCAGCGAGTCGCAGCTAGATTTGAAAGCGAGCTGCTTATCGACTGCGCTAACGCGGCCAGCGTTAAACTGTAGACCAACTGAAGCAATACCTCACTAAATACTATTTGCAAGAGACCACGAGCCAAAGATACTGAAATCAGACGTTGAAAGTCCCTTGAACAAAGTGAAAAGAACAAGGTAGCAGCAATAGATGGTATTGTAACAGAAATTCACCAGGCATGTAAGATATCAGCAACAGCTGACCAAAGACTTTAACACAGCTTGGGAGGCAGAGAAGGTCCCATTTGACAGGCAGAGAGTGGTTATTATTGTCCCCATCTGTGGGACAAAAGGGGGGGGGGGGCAAACGAGATTTAGAAACAAACATACACAGGCATCTCTACCTTGAGTCATATTGGAAACATGTTTGCAAAAATACTGGAATTAGGAGCTCGACCAGTACTAGAACTCAAATTAAGTACGAGACAGTTTGGTTCCAGGAAGGGAAAGATCTGCACAGACGCAGTATATTCACATTATTGATATGAGGTTAGCTGACAAACCAGGACCATCAACGGTCCTGAGACACAACAGTCTCTGTAGCTATGTTGTCGTTTCCTTTATCATTTTACCAGTTGACTTGGGCTCTCAGGTCGATCCAGTGGAAAACTATTACTTGGAAATGTCATCGAAAGTAAAGACAGCCGACACGAAGATGACAATTGATCTGTACAGTATTTTACCTAGCCCCATATTCCTGATGCCCCTAAGATGTGAAAAAATGAACTTGCTTTTCTGTGGTAGTGGAACTTGCCAGATCACCACCGTGTCTTTACATAAACAAGTTACCTGACAGTCGCAGTAATCGCTGCAGTTCAATCTGTCACCACACGACATTTCACTTTAACAAGATTCATAAATTATATATTTTAATGACGTAATCTAGCAAGACCTTGTATGTGCCGTCGGCCAGTCACTGAATGCTCCCGTGTATATGTGTTTACGGGTGTCCGTCTGTCTTTTTCTAGAATTTCTATAGCGGTTTATACACGCGGGAACTCTAGTATAATAGAAGGGAAAAAACCATGTCTCATGCGTGCATTTTACATAACAAAGAATAGTACCTGACTGAATAAAGTTAGTTGCGTATCCTTTACAGGACGTTGCAGAACCAACCTTAACAGTCCTTGGCTGTTGTGTGGTTTTTCTAGGCAATTTACATCCAGTATTTGCCATTGCTCCTGGACGGTCGGCTTTCTTGATACCACTGTCGAAACCAACGCAAGGCGCATTGCCCGCAGCTGGGATCGAACCTGGCATCCCGGCATTACGAAGCGAAGCGTTCGCATCGACTTAGCCACAGAGCCGACTCTTGACTGAATAAGGCTTGAATATTGTAAATAGTTCTCTCTCTCTCTCTCTCTCTCTCCCCCCCCATCTCTCTCTCTCTCCCCCCCCCCCCCCATAATCTCTCTCTCTCTCTCTTTCTCGGGAATGAGAGCGGACAATTTATTTTAGAGGGTTTAAGAAGTTAGCACATGAGAAAAGGGGAAGGGGTGGAAGAAAAAAAAAGGGGCGAGGGGGGTGGTGTGTGTGTGTGTGTGAGAGAGAGTGTGTGTGTGTGTAGGTTAAAAGGCCAACGATCACACAAAGCATTCAGTGAAGCGGCAAGGTAACGCTGAAATGCCGTGTGATCTGACATGTCGAGGGAGTGTGTTGACGGCATACAGATCTAGGACAGTAGATTATTACTGGTGGATTGTATGTACTGCTGCTTAAAGAGACCTGGCTGTAATTTACTGCCCAACAGGATATATGTCGAATGTCTATTGGAATAGCCACTATGAGTAAGTAGGCGCGGGTTGTTGTGTGTTGGAATAACCACAGAGAGTAAGTAGGCACGTGTTGTTGTGTGTTAAAATAGTCACAATGAGTAAGTATGCGCAGGTTGTTGTGTGTTGGAATAGCCACAGTGAGTAAGTAGGCACGTGTTGTTGTGTGTTGGAATAACCACAATGAGTAAATAGCGCGGGTTGTTGTGTGTTGGAATAGCCACAATGAGTAAGCATGCGCGGGTTGTTGTGTGTTGGAATAGCCACAGTGAGTAAGTAGGCACGTGTTGTTGTGTGTTGGAATAACCACAATGAGTAAATAGCGCGGGTTGTTGTGTGTTGGAATAGCCACAATGAGTAAGTATGCGCGGGTTGTTGTGTGTTGGAATAGCCACAGTAAGTCTGCGCGGGTTATTGTGTGTTGGAATAACAACATTGAGTAAATAGCGCGGGTTGTTGTGTGTTGGAATAGCCACAGTGAGTAAGTAGTCGCGGGTTGTTGTGTGTTGGAATAGCTACAGTGAGTAAGTAGGCGCAGGTTGTTGTGTGTTGGAATAACCACAGCGAGCAAGTAGGCGTGTGTTGTGTGTTGGAAAAGCCACAGTGAGTCAGTAGGCGCGGGTTGTTGCGTGTTGGAATGGCCACAATAAGTAGGCGGTGTGTTGCTGTTTGTTTGATTGACTGTGTTAGTAGGCCTGTATTATTTGTTGAAGTAGCCTCACTGAGTTAGTAGGTATGTGTTGTAAAGCTTACAATGCAACTCGCTCAGGTCTTAAACTGTTAATGAACAACCTGGCAGCTGACAGCACAGTTGTGTGCCAGCACGTGCACATTGACTGCAACAGTTCGTCTAGTTTTCATTTAACTGTTTCTGTTCCTAATTTATTTTTTACGACATGTATTGATCAATTTGTGCTCGTGTGACCCCGCAACACACAGTGTATTAAGTATTATGTCTGAACATTTGGTCTGATTTTGCTAATGAAATCGGGCTAGACATTTACAACAAACAGCTTTTTGTGAAAATAATACAGGTGTGTGTTTTATTCGCTTTGGTCGTCTAGTGGGAAATCTTGATCAGGGCTAACTTCAGCACGTTCTCTATCAAAATTTGCTTGACAGCGACACTACCCTGGCCTCATGTCAAACACTACAACTATGGGACATGAAATAAAATAACAGCTGATCACACTTTTTCAACTGCTTAACTTAAGAGTTACATTAAGCAGCGAACCCTCGCACACACACCTATACCCACACACTGTGGCTTCTGTTCTGAACTATATTTACATAGACATACCCACAGCAGAAACGACTGAGGGGACGCACTTACAGAGCTGTAGATTGTATGTAAAGGTTTGTAGCTTCAGGAAACCCATTTATGTGCATTCATGAAGCGGTGGAGCCAACACAGAATGTTGTAATCGGTAGCCGCATGTGGAGATCAGAGGCAGTTGGTAGTCTGGTGTATCGGCCGTACATATGCATCTTATTCACCACTGTAGAGCTCTCTGGACAAACGCTTAGCTCTGAATAAACGTACTTTTTTCATGCACCTTCAGGTTATTCGAGCTGCTACAGAGAAAACATGGGAGGTGGGGGTTATAACATATCTAGCATCATATACCTGATGTTAGTGACGGGAACAAGTCCTTATTTATATTTTACTGACACATGTATATGGTATGTAGTTCCATTGACTGATTTTCCTTGACTGATTTTCCTCTACCGATTACCGGCAATCTTCTTGCTTTTGATCTTCTTCGACCTCTTATGTCATAAAACTTTACGAAACCTATCGTGCAGTCCTCATCTTCTCGTGTACCATAAAGCTTGTCTTCATTGTGGTTGGAACAGGCCAGGATGCGTCTCTGTTGTCAGCATACAGTTGACAGTGTTCGAGCACATGCTCAGCATTTCCTGGCGCCAAGGTGCAGGGACACATCTCCATGTTTCATAGCCCGAAAAGTTTGAACCACTTCCGACTCTAGCTATTTATAAAAAGAGTCGGGCGTGGTTTGAACACATGTTAACAGAGTCTGTTGTGCCCTGTCCTTCATTTGGATGTAACACACGGGACTCTCACAAGAGGCTGTGAAGCCAGTCTTGAGGAGACCAAATGTAGTGTGTATATCCGGTAATCATTATAATAAACGTTATGGCAATGTGTATATTAACCCATCATCGTCATCACCAGTCCTTTATACCCCAGTGGAGCATAGGCCCTCAACCAACCCACGCCAAGAACTCCTATCCTTTGCGGGGTCGTTCCTATGATATTTGGCACCCATAACAGAGTGGTCAGACATTGTAATCTGCATTGCTCAGTTTTAAGGCTACTTTTAAAGACGGTCTAGTGCATAATTAGCAAGCATGTTTAATGTCTCTACAGTTAAAATTGAAAGGATAGAAAGATATACTGGGTGTTAGTTAGTTAGTTAGTTAGTTGGGTTATCCTCATTGCACTCCGGACATGTCCATAGGTGCTCAGATCCTCCCCTCAGTATGAACCCCAACGTCCGATGGCTAATAGTACCAGTTCTATGTTGATTAACAAGTCTTCTGGCGTAGCTGGTGTGCGTCTTGTTTTTTGCTGTGCCGATCTTAATTCCCAAGTCTGCCATTCTGGCGAGTGATGTGGATTCACTGCCACCAAAGTCCTCTATTCTTCCCATTTCTCTGAGGGCATTGATAATATCAGCATGATCCATAGGCTGACCGTCGGTAGTGATAGCGGATCCAGCCAACCTGTCAGCTCTTTCATTTCCATTGACGCCTGCGTGTCCCGGAACAAAAATAAAGGTGACTCCACGCACAGTGGACTTCTGTAATGATTCAAGCCATTGTCTTCGCACTGAACCTGCCTGAACCCTCCGGATCATACTCATTGAATCACTGAGTATACACGCGCGGGTGTATTTTTGTGTTTCAAGCCAGGCAAGCGCTTGTGTCACTGCCATCACCTCCATCGTCATGCTGCTGGTTGTCATGGAGAAGGCGCCGTTGGCTTCTTTGACTGTTCTGCCCGCTGAGCGTGCTGTAAATGCCCATGCGCTTCTTCTTTGGCGTATAACGGATCCGTCTGTATAGATTATTGCATCTGCTTCGTCTGAATTTTCACCGATGAGAGCGTTGACCTCTGCATTAACAGCAACAGGATTCTCTTCTCTACATCGCCTGTTGAGTGTGACAATACAGGAAAATGTACAAATAAACGCCTGAGGCACAGGTATCCATTCTGCACCAGGTATGATGTCGGTTAGGCTGCATATTTGCCTAATAACATCTTCTGCCCGACCTAGCCACGATTTCCCCCTCTTCAGTCTGTCGCCCTTTTCACTAAAAAGCGCTTGATGCAGTGGGTGTTTCTTATCAGCGCATATTTTGAGATATGCCCGAGCCCTCCACATCCTGATCCTTTGGTTCATTGTTGGAAAGTCAAGTAGATACCTCATTGCTCCACAGGATGTGTCTCTAGTACATCCCAAATAATGCGCATGGCTTCATTTTGCACCTTTTCGAGTCGTTCAATCTGGGTAGCACTGACAGTGAGGATGGCCAAAGCGTATTCAATGGGGAAAGGACCAGACCGTAGAATAGAAGTATTAGTAGTCTTTGCTCAATATTGGAAGCAGCCATAATCCTCATTGCAGATAGACCTTTGCGTGCTTTTGTTATCACATGGTCAACGTGTTCCCTGAATGACAAGCTGCGATCGAACCTCACCCCGAGAAACGTCATAACGTTGGTTCTGATCAATACATTATCACGCATTTTCACTTCTGGTAAGTCCGACTTGACAATGTGATTGTTCAAAGAGAACCATGACACTGATGCCTTCGAAGGATTGACATAGGCATTGGAACCATCACACCAGGCGGCAATTCGATCGAGTTCTTTGTGCATAGTGCTGGCGATCTCCTGTCTATCACGCCCTCGTCGATACAGTGTGTAATTTGCGCACTGTAAACTCTCAGTGTTATCAATAACTATTGAATTAATAATGATATAAGTAGACAATTATTGCAGATTCCAAAGATACGTTTATCTGGTCAAAGAATCACTTGTATTAAGGAACATGTACTCGGTACTATTACAGAAATTATGACTGTCTGGCCAGACTACGGAATGCAACTTTTGTGTGTGGGGGTGGGTGGGGTTGTTGTGTGGTATTAATGTAATTAGTACTGATCAGGGTGAGTGTTTAAATTTGCATAGGCTGGCGCCCTTCTAACCTTTGACAACAAAAGGAAACTAACCGTGGCCCCTTTAGATAAGATGCTGCCAATTTAAAACCTCCCTACCCCCACTTGTTTCAAGCGTCCTCCAGACAGTCTGCCCTACCTGCAATACCCTAGGTCAAGGCTATTCAACTAAGTTTACTCGCGGGCCAAAATGTGGAAAATGAGGATCGTCGCGGGCCAGTGGCCTGAGCCCAAGTGTGGAAAATGAGGATCGTCGCGGGCCAGTGGCCTGAGCCCAAGTGTGGAAAATGAGGATCGTCGCGGGCCAGTGGCCTGAGCCCAAGTGTGGAAAATGAGGATCGTCGCGGGCCAGTGGCCTGAGCCCAAGTGTAGAAAATGAGGATCGTCGCGGGCCAGTGGCCTGAGCCCAAGTGTGGAAAATGAGGATCGTCGCGGGCCAGTGGCCTGAGCCCAAGTATGGACAAATTATTCACACACTACAGCTGGAAAAATGTTCCATGGTTACATTCTGTCACTGTTTCGGTGTCAGTGAAAGACTGCTTCTGTTTGGCTTATATCCACGAAATATGCAAAGAAGCCGCTGTAGCTTGTTTTTTGTGTGTGTGTTTGAGTACAAGAATTGAGCTGTGATGCGGATAAGCAGCAATCAACGACTCAATTTTTGGTTGAGCAGTGAAACCTTCTGGATATGATTTGCTCAAATCTGCATGTTTCGTTGAAAAATGCCGCTTCGAATTGTACTCCTTTACTGCCGACACAGATTCGTTGCATAGCCAGCACACAGGTTTTGAATTAGGTATATTTGGTGATATAAATACATTTTTCAATGTCCAGTCACTGTGTTGAATGCACGATTTTCGCATTCCCACTTTGCTCGCTCGTGGTCACCATTTAGGGGAGTTTCTAGGTAATCTAAGCTCTAACTGTCGGGACCATGCTGGCATTTGCATACGCCCTCCTGTCCAAAAAATATATCACCTTCGTTGATTGTCCAGTGGAGTGTTGCTTTCCTACCGAATTCTATCCAGCCTATCTTATTACCTTTGACTCCTAACAATTGAGTTCTACTATTTGAACTGTCTTTTACACCGAAATAATTACATTTTCTGCTTCCTTGTATCTCCGCGTTTACAGGCTCCTGACAAACATTTCCTATTGAAACATTTTTCCCAGTTGGTTTTTAAAGATTCATACAGAAACAATGATTTATTTAATTTTTTTTAAATAACTACATTTCACTATTTTTGGCAACGATCGGCAGGCCACTTTCTGGGCCTCTGCGGGCCAGATTTGGCCCGTAGGCCGCCAGTTGAATAGCCCTACCCTAGGTCCTGGATCATAGGCTCCTTCATGCGGGTCACCCCATGTCCTCTCTTCCTATGTTTAAAATTTCATTCTGTAGCCTCCTTCTCCATGCATTTTTGTTATTATTCGGCCCTCATTTCTGTGCAGTTGTGGTTCCATTTGCAAGGACATTCTAGTTGTATTGTTCTAAGGGTGTCTCATCGTGTGTTCTGTCCAACGTCAGCGTCTCATCTTCACCTCTTGATTTACTAGAATTTGTAGTTTTCTCTAGCATACTTAGCATACCAGTTAATTCCCTTTATTTCGCGAAAGCACCAGTTTGTAGTTATTTGGTCAGGAGACAAAACACACGTACTGACAGAGAGTTGGAGAGGGAGACAGGAACAGACATATGCACATACACGGGGGTGGGGGGTTGTTTGAAAAAAGTAAGAGAGGTGGATTTAAAAAAAAGAAGGGGGGGGGGGGGGGGTCTTATTTGCCATGTCGTTCTCATCATAGCTGGAGACGTCTGGGTCAAAAGTTGGGTAATTATACCGGATTTCCTGATCTCACATCCAGCATGTTTTTATGTCAAGGAAACCATTAATGAGCCACACATGTCGTGTTTACATAATGCCCCGCGGAGTATTAGCGTTGATCGTTTAACGTCATTCAACAAGAACGTACACATACATACACACAGTCACACATATAATGGTTTATCTTGCCCCATGATATCCCACACAAAAGACCGCACACGCACACATAGTCACACGCATAAAAGTTTGTCTTGCACTATGATGTCCCACACAAAAGAGCGCACACACAACTTGGCGGCACTAATTGCCCATTTGTGTGGAACGGGCGTATGTGACAGGCGTCTTATTATAAAAGCAAGCACAGGAAACGAAGGGCCATCACGTGAACATGGCGAACATTGAATTCAACGAAGGGCATGGTAATTTACTCCAGTAACAGTTTTGTTGTCGATGTCTGTGGCTTAGGGGTGGTGAAAACAGTTTCATAATGCGGACATCCTGGGATTGGAAGTCAGTTGCAGGCGATTTCATAGCAGACCGCTTTGCGTTATCTGCAACAGTATAAGCGTGACACCGCACAGAAGTTAACCGCTGGATGAAAATCTCCTAGTATAACCCATGCGACAGCTGATAATACTTCAGAGATAGTTTGCGACCTCCAGGAAAGGGACAGACAACTTTAGGTAGCTGATGACTGTCAGGAAACCGTGTTGAATGGCAGAAACATAATGTCGGACACTGATTTCTGTTTTTATCCCCGCTGTCCCGTTATTCGACACACGGGGCAATAATAGATACCACAATTGGCTATCCTCCGAATAACGGGCACATATTATGATGGCCAAAAACAGGGCCTCAGTCACGTGTCAATTGTGCACTTCCGGTGACCTAATTTGCGGTTTTCCGGCGACTAACGCCACCGCTGAGAGTATCCCCCTCATCTCCTGCAGCTTTGCTCGTGAGTCCCAGCCATCTAGTTTAGCCCCACGCGGCGTGGGGGGATACTTTCGGCGGTGGCGGTAGTCGTCGGAAAATTAGGTCGCCGAAAGTGCACGTGACTGAGGCCCTGTTAGGGTTTTTTGCAGCCACCATTATATGTGCACATTATTCGGAGGATAGCCCACAATTTCGTTCTACTCTGTGCAGTTCTTTTTGAAATCATTTATGGAACATCTTTGTCCTTTCTCATCAATGTTCCTCATATGGATTCTTTTGGAGGTTGTCGTTTCCTTATTCCACTTGTTTCCCATTTAATTATTTGTTTTGTGATTCTTTGCTCGTCAAATCATTTATTGGCATTTACGAAATAACAATCCCACAGAACACAACTAATTAAATATATATACTTATTGCAATAAGCCTGTAACAATGGAAACATGTCATATATGATCTTTCACTTTCCGCCCAGCTCGTCCTAACTCTCTGGATCACTCCCCAACTATGTGTCTATGTCTGTGATGACCAGTCAGGATGTTCTCCATTACAGCTGCTGTGTTTCATTGACTGTCTGTGCGTCTGTTAATTAATCAGTCATTAACTAAGTTATTGACTCTGTTTCTTTGTCTAATTAGCGGACCCCTTTTCATAACAATAGACTTTCTGTCTAATAATCTTACTCTTCATTATTCATACTGCCTGACTAATTATCTGGAGCCGACTTTGCATTTACTGTTGAATTGACTTTTTATTGACTGTCTGCATGTCTCTTAAACTGACTTTACATTGTCTGCCTACCTTTCTGGGGGAGCCGCTGTGGTGTAATGGCTAAATGCTTGCCTGCGCATCTGATGGGTTTAAATCCGAATGGAGCCGACTTTTTTCAGAAATGACATTGGCTCACATGTCGACCCAGCTATGAGTGGGTACTGGTGAGGTCCTGGAAATTAAAGGCGGTTGGCGCTATGGCGACCACATCAACAGAGGAAGTTAGTATTGTTCTTGCAGATGTGTTAGTATTGTCCCTGCAAATGTGTTGGTATTGTTGTTACAAATGTGATAGTATTGTTCTTACAAATGTGATAGTATTGTTCTTACAAATGTGATAGTATTGTCCTTACAAATGTGTTGGTATTGTCCTTACAAATGTGTTGGTATTGTTCTTACAAATGTGTTGGTATTGTTCTTACAAATGTGTTGGTATTGTCCTTACAAATGTGTTGGTATTGTCCTTACAAATGTGTTGGTATTGTTCTTACAAATGTGTTGGTATTGTCCTTACAAATGTGTTGGTATTGTTCTTACAAATGTGTTGGTATGTCCTTACAAATGTGTTGGTATTGTTCTTACAAATGTGTTGGTATTGTCCTTACAAATGTGTTGGTATTGTCCTTACAAATGTGTTGGTATTGTTCTTGCAAATGTGTTGGTATTGTTCTTGCAAATGTGTTGGTATTGTCCTTACAAATGTGTTGGTATTGTTCTTACAAATGTGTTGGTATTGTTCTTACAAATGTGTTGGTATTGTTCTTACAAATGTGTTGGTATTGTCCTTGCAAATGTGTTGGTATTGTCCTTACAAATGTGTTGGTATTGTCCTTACAAATGTGTTGGTATTGTTCTTACAAATGTGTTGGTATTGTTCTTACAAATGTGTTGGTATTGTTCTTGCTGGTGTGTTGGAATTGTGTCTAGAGACTAAAACATCTTATAAAAAAAAAAACCCTTAAATGTGTCAAGATAGTTCTGTTTTTATTTTTAAATACTCGAAAAAATGTAATTAGACCTGACTCGAATGAAACTTTCTTCATTGCAATAATTTTTTATTCAAAATCAGTTTTTAAAGGTAAATTTCAAACATTTGTGTTTGTTTTTGTTAACTTAAATTGTGCCATATGGCGTATATGCACATCATCAGTAATATCTACTTTTGCCTTCATGCTCTGTTTGGGGGAACAGTTTGCGATCCATTGTTGAATGGGTAGCAATGGTTATTGTCATTCTGTGTGGATATAGAAGGTCTGTAATGTCATCAGTCCATATCTGTGGCCACCTCTTGTTTTCATATCCAATCTTTTCAAGCGGTAGTTCGTGTATTGGTAGTTGCTGTAGCTGCATTCTGACTCAATGTCCTCCTAGAATGTAGTTACCAGATATTTAAATTCTTTAACCTGCCTCAGACAAGTACCATTGACCCTGTCTGTTGCAGACTACAAATTCTACTAACCTGCATTACTTCAGTTTTAGTTGTATTTGCTTTCATTTTGTCTATGAGTTTACAGCTGGTGAACCTGAAGAAGAAAAATCAGTTATATGTGTGTGCATGTGCACAGGTGTGTGTGCTTGTGCGCATGCATGTTTGTGTGTGTGCATGCACATGTGTTTGTTTTAATGTGTGTGTGTGTGAAGGGTGTGTGTGGTGGGTGGGTTTGTCCTTATGTAAAAGTGCACACATGTATGTGTGTGATTGGTAAGGGATGTCTGTATGCATATAAGTGTGTGTGTGTGTGTGTAAATATAATTTTGTGTATATAGCTTTATGAATTATGTGTGTGTGTATATAAATACGTGATTGTATATGGTTGGATGAGGGGGGCAGGGGGAGAGAGAAAAATAAAGAAAAAAAATAAAAGAATTAAAGAAAGAAAGAAAGAAAAAGAGAGAGAGAGATTTAAAATACAGATTCTTAACTATGCATGTCTTGTTGTGCATGTAAATTTGCACTCATTTACGCTGACTTATTTATGTCTGTGGGCTGAGTTCATGTGTTGAGGCAGACACAAAGCCAAACAGAGATATGTCATCTATAGCAGGGATTCTCAAACTTTCTTGTGGGGCTAAATAAAATTTGCGGCACACCTACACTTAAAGTGGTTGAAAAACTAGGGAAAGAAGGAAAAAATGTAGGAGAGAATGATCTCTCACCCCAGGGTACCGTGGCACCCATTTTGAGAACCTCTTATCTATAGTATCTGGTAACAGTATTCATTACAGGGGAGGGGGAGGGAGGTTCTTTATGTGAAATCTCATACGCAGAGTGAATTATAATGAATAGTTGCATATTTGCCACAAGAGAAAATAAGTATAAATATTTGTAATGGTTGCTGCAAACTTTTTTTTAAAATCTAGGGGACAATGAAGAGAAGTCTACTGCAGCGGTCTCTGAACTCTCCAAGAAAGACAAAGCTTCTCCTAGTCTTGAGAATGTCAACACACACAGAAACGTTTTAACCATAAAGAATTTAGAAGAAAGCCAAACAAACAATAATAAGACATTTAACAGCATAGAAAGCCTGCCAGGAAAAGAGTAAGTTTTGTTGTTTTGATAGTGTTTGACGTGACCAATACTTGTGCTTCTAAAAAAGTTGATCAAGCCTGTTAGGTCTGAAACTGTTTGTGTGAAAAGGTCTGAAACTGTTTGTGTGAAAAGGTCTGAAACTGTTTGTGTGAAAAGGTCTGAAACTGTTTGTGTGAAAAGGTCTGA
Source organism: Candidula unifasciata (assembly GCA_905116865.2). Classification (NCBI taxonomy): domain Eukaryota; kingdom Metazoa; phylum Mollusca; class Gastropoda; order Stylommatophora; family Geomitridae; genus Candidula; species Candidula unifasciata. The sequence continues at coordinate 115,065 of CAJHNH020000223.1, read as the reverse complement.
AACTGTTTGTGTGAAAAGGTCTGAAACTGTTTGTGTGAAACTCTATGCGCAATTATTACCAATTGGGGTACCTTGGATGTGGCCCTAAAAATGGATGTATTCTAGATGTATACTGCTGGGTTCATGAATTGACAATCAGAACAAGCAGTTATGTATGCCGATGATCTGGCGCTACTGAGTTCAGAGAAGGACACTGGAAAAGCACAGACAAGTCTTCAAGAATCCCTCGGAACTCTAGAGAAGTGGTCCAATAGTTAGTACTTGCCTGTAAATGGGGCCAAAACCACACACACCATTTTCAGTCTTTCTACCAAACCCCAGAAAGTTTTACTTACATATGGCAGCCAGGCACTGAAACACGATGACTCACCGTCATATTTAGGAGTAACCTTTGACCCAAGACTCACATGGAGAAAACAGATAGAAAAGACACAGAGCAAGGGACTCAAGAGAACCCAACTGATGAGAAAGTTAACTGGGGGGGGGGGGGGGGGGGGGGGGGGGCAAACCTCATTGTCCTCAAGAGGACCTATACAGGATACGTGAGGCCAACACTAGAATATGGAATAGCTGCTTGGGGCATAGCAGCTAAATCAAATTTTCAGAAAGTCTCAAAGATCCAAAACCATGCTCTCCTTATTATGACAGGGGCCATGCACTCCACACCTATATCAGACATGGAGACAATTACTGGTCTCCTTGATCAGGAAGACAGGAGAGACACAAAGCTCCTCATCCAGCTCTCCAAATACCTCCACTTTAAAGAACAACCCATGCACAGCCAACTGCAGAAACCCCAGAAGGCCAGACTAAAGAGAACCTGTTTCATTAAGAATGCAAATGCCACGCTCGCTGTCCTTAAACTCCCTCCCATAATACCAAGTGTTCCACTGAAACCTTACAATGACTGCCCCCCCCCCCCCCCCCCCCCCCCCATTAATACAATCTAGTATCCAAGAAAGATGGCTGGATACCCACACCAGATTTTCTCCCCAAGACTCACTTCATCGCCTCTCTAGAGAGGGACAGTATATTATATTCAGACTAAGGACTGGGCACAACAGATTTCGTCAACATATGTTCAAATTTTCGGTGTAGGAAATACGGAGTCGTGTCCCTGCAGTGTGGCACCCGAAAATGCTGAGCATGTGCTCCAACACTGTCAACTGTATGCTGACAACAGAGACGCAATCTGGCCTGTTCCAACCACAATGAAGACAAAACTGTATGGTACACGAGAGGATATGGATTGCACGATAGCTTTCATAAAGGCTACCGGCCTCCTGATATAAGTTTTCTGACAGAAGGATCGAAGAAGAAGAAGAAGAAGAAGAACAATTTTACACGTTGGTTGATCTGGAGAGAGTTCATAATGCAGCACCTGTTGTGGCGGCAGCAGCAGCAGTGACGACAGACTATTGTTTTGGTGGCTAGAATGCAACAGTGTCTGCTAGAATGGTCGTGAACACATCGCGACCTGCATGTTCAGTGCATCTACACAACTTAAACTTGGACATGTAAGAGTCTAATAAATGTCTGTGGGTCCCATTTTGCCGCTTATTTCTCTTCACATGTGCTCAATGCTTAGCGTATGCACACCTGTGTTGGGATTGACAAAATTGATGGAGTGATTGACAGTGAGATGCGTCAATCTATTAATATTCTCAATTTCATTGAATGCACACCACAGGTCTGAGACTACTGTCGTGCTAGGTCTAATGTTTTTGCTAATGATCGGGAGAAGTGCCTCTGCTATTCTGTCTGGAACGCAGAACATAAAGCACTCTTCTGTTTTGTGACAGATGCCACCATATACCTACTGTTGTGGAAACACTCAGCCTACATGATTTTTCAGCTTTGCAAACAGTTTCATCAATTTTAACAGTGGTGTTCTCTCCACCGATCACTGCAGGATTCAACAATAATGTATTGGCACAAACCTCCCGTAAGTTGTTGCTCCTCTCCACATTTGTATTCTTTGACATGCCTCCTCTACTTGGCAAAATTCAGGGCTTGTCAACTCGTGACACCAGTAGTACAGGAACAGAATGTTCTGTCTGTAAGGCAGGCACAACCCTTTGAGCCATGTTCCTTGCCTTAACTGTGTGTACAGACGACAGGTTGGCTTTCCACACTACCATCGGTTGTGGCTTTCAGCCAGCGATAACACCATCACATGATTGTTACGACAGTGTCTGGTACTATCAGAATGCCATGATGTTGCAGGAAAGCAACGGTGCTGTTCTTGTCAGGCACTGATGCTGCTAATTCAAGGAAATTCATGGCGATGAAGACTGAACACAAGCTGCCGGAGAGATGCTGCAGGAGGAAGAAAGATTCAAAAATCTTGGCAACGCCTTGGAAGACACACAGAAAGCCTGGAAAAAAAAAAAAACCACAGACCGGTTTGGGAAACCTGGTCTTACCACCCTGGAAAATATTGAACTGTCTGGTGATGTCATTTGTGGTCAGCTATTGGGAAACAACCAAAAGAATTGACCCCCACACTCCCCCAACAAATATGTCATAAAAGTCGACTAATTAGTGATGTTTCCTTTAAAGTTAGGAGTGCATCTGCCTGAAAGATGAGGAACCAACAGTCTGCATACAAATAAGCCAGATCTGTAAAATAGAAGTGCACACTAAATTAAAGTTCTGGAACAAGACCTAAAGTCCATAAGTGTGCAAACAATAAGCACATCCCAATAGAGTTTACAGCCTGTGAAAGCGAAGAGGAGTTGAATGTTGTTGAATTAAGAATCAACATCACAGCAATTGGGACACTCCCATAAGTGCTATGTCCCCATTTTCAGCAGCAAGCGAAGAGTTCCAATTCCAGTGGTACCAGTAACCCTCTGATTGCATATCTGTCTCATCCTTTCCCTGAGTGTTGAGCATCGGCCAGATCCCCTGGTAACTCCTCGCAGTGCCATTTTTCTTAGACCATAATGATCTCTCTGTGCCTCCGCACTGTTCACTCGCTCCCAAAGGGCCCTTACAAAATGCTTGTCATACATCAATTCACTACCAAGTTATGCAGAGCCAGCCAGTCTATCTGCCTGCTCATTTCCCAACACACCGGCATGACCTGGAGAACGTGAAGAAGAGTAAGGAGTACATCATGACAGCTGCAGTGATTTTATAAAATGATGCATCTCTGCCCTTCACTGTGGTATGAAATGAGATGTAATATATCCTACAACATCTGCTTTAATGAAATGCTCTGTCTCCTGATACCAGGATCAGAATATACAAAACACTCGTGGATAAATCCAGTTGTCCTAAATGGCCCTGAAAGCTGGGGTGCAACTAAACAAGACTAAAACCTTATTACAAACTGTTAAGGACAAATCCTTGAACCCATCAAATGTGAAAACAGCAATAAAGGAAAAGGAAGAAGCAGCAGTGAAATTCATAATCTCTGTAGCCCTTTCACCCTAAGAACTCTTTAAAAACATGTTAAGACTTCCCATTAGCATTCCTGAAAAAGAAACAGTTTTTACACAGGTCCTAATAAATTAATTAAAATTTATATATCGACATTTTAATATTATATTTCAAATTAAATAAAGATATATGAAAGAAGTAATCAATAAACGAAGAGATGAAGCATTAAATTAGGGCCTAAAAAACATACGTGTATCGGGTAATGCCGAGACCCCATAACCTTTATCACTGATGCCTATGGGAAAATATGATGTCATCTTGACTTTAAAAAAGCCAGTACAGAGAAAAAACCTCTGAATGCTATTGTTAGTTAATTTATTCATATCCTGACCTCCTAACTGTTTGCTTAGACTGTGAGGCAGACCAAGAAGATAGTGGAGAGATAATATTCGGGTTGACCAACAAACCTTGGTCACCAGTTGGAAAGAGAAGATCAAACAGAGATGAAAGGAAGTGGGTGATATCTGCAACAATGAACCTTAACTCTTGCAGTCCCAGACAGTTGTACTTTAATTTGTTGTGGTTTCAAAAGGTTTTGCCATCATATTAATAAGTTGTTTTGTCTACAGCGGTTAAATACTAAAACCCCATGACAGGAAGGGTTCAGGTGGCAATTGTTATATAGTGTGTTCATGTAACCGATGGCTTAGGAGCCAGGGGTTGAAACAATAAAATCACGAATACAGTAACCTACAGGTGCACGGTGAGTTCCTTGCTACTGAAAATGACTTTAGGGCTTGAAATGTGAAGAATCTACACTTCTTCTCTTTATATCTCCCTGTATACCTTTAGTCCATTTATCTGTTTGCCTTTGATTCCTTCCCTGTCAGTACATAACAGTGTTTTTTTGTTTTTTTGTTTAAAGAAAAAATGCAATGAATTCAAGTTTGGTGTCTGCTTCCAGCAGCTCAGTGAAAGAACTTGTGTCTGTGGAATCCGAGCAAGTTTATGAGGAAGTAAGTTATCAGTTTTCAAACAATGCCAGGCTCAGAAATACACACTTTAATATCATTAACATTTCTCCAGCTAGAAGTTTATCTGTATGAAATTGAGTTTGTGATATTTTCAACACATGAATTCTGTTTAATTTTAACAATTTGAATAGTTTTGATTTGGTAAAATTCAAAGGCGATTGGCACTTTAAGCATAGTTCCTTGAGTTGAGTTTTAAAAGCTTGAACAAAATATGGAACTATAAATTATATAGTTATATAACCATTGTGGTGTACAAGGGGCTTTAAATCAAAACCTTAAAGGTGTATTAAAAGTACAATAACCATGTCATTTTCTTGTAACCTGTCAGTATTGTTGTTAAGGTTGTCAAGAGTGTTAAGCATTGAAATCACAGTACAGATAAGTTCACTGACATCCTAATGAGAGTTTAAATTTGGCCATCTCACTTTGGCATGTACCAAAGAGTAGGAAGTTTCAAAATGGCTGCAATCAATTCTGTGGTCACTACTCAGTGTGTCTGACCCTGTCCTGAACAGTCTGTCACAGAAGTGTTGAAACATCTTACACTTGAAGAAGACACAAACAATAGATTGCACAATTTATTGCCTGGCATATTTCACTGTATCTCGTCAGGTGCATATTGCAGGAACAGCTATGTAAATGAAGCAAATAAGTGAATCCTTTATAACTGTGAAGTTCAATGATTGTTGTTGATTTTGTACTTCCGTTTTATAAAAGATTCACTTACCTGCTTCATTTATGTATTTGTTACTGGTATGCACCTGACAACATACAGCGAAATATGCCAGTCAATAAATTGTGCAATCTGTTGTTTATGTCTTCTTTGTTCAAATTTTTATAGGTTTCACCCGTTCATGATAACAAAAAAAAAAAAAAAAAATGGTAACAGAACGCTGCTCCTTGTGTAACAAATTGTGAGCATTTGCATGATTTTTCTGCCATGCTGTACTAATTGGTACATCTAGACTTCACATACTTGTAAGATAAAATAAGTATCTTTATGTTTGAAGTTTTCAGCATGAGTTGTCTCTCAGAGAGCATTAATTATGTCCGTTCTCTCTATATGTTCACTTCCTAGGGTGGCATTAACTGCAAGGGCATCCACCCTTTAGTTGCCTTTCATGCTGGCAAATCTTGGGACAAAGATTGAGGTGATGGTGGGAAAAAAGATCGAGGTGATGGCACAAAAGCGATATCAAGAATGACCATCATAGGCCTGATCCGAACTGGCAGGGAACCTTGTGGACCTTCTCCTTTACGTTCTCTTTTACCACTTCTAGTGTCAAGGGAGATATAAGGTCCTGCTTCATGCTCTTCTAGCTGCTTTGACCATAGACACATCGTAGTGCTGTAGAGTTTCTCTAATGTTATCATCCCATTTTGTTCTTGGTCTGTCTCTTGCTCTACATCCTTCTCTTCTTTTCGTATATGCCTTGTGTGGTATAGAATCAGAAGGCATTCTCTCCAAGTAAGCAAACCATTTGATTTGCTATCTTTGTATGTAATTTAGTATTGGTTTTGTGCCGGCTTGATCTCGAATGATCTAATTCCGGACTTTTTTTCTCTTCTGATCACTCCTACAGTTTTTCTCCGACACTTCATTGCTATGGTTACTAATTTTCGATTATGTTTTGTTTAAGTGACCAAGTCTGGCACTGGTAGCATAGGGTTGGAATGAACAGGCTTTGTATGAGATGTTTCTTTGTGCTGATTGGGATAGCCTTATCTTGTAGGTGGCGAATAGAAACTACAGTGTGGAAGACACTTATTAGCCATCCCATATTATAAGGTAACTATTTCAACTCAGTACTGTTTTGATCCTCCTTTCAAACAGCGTAAAGGGAATCGAAAATTTAATATTGTCTGTCCAAAAGCACAGTGAAGATCGAAATCTGTTCTTGAATTTAAAGAAAACAAAAATAATGTCCACAGATAAAACTGGCTGTCACCCAAAAATAACAATAAATGATGAAGAAATTGAAAATGTCAGTCACAAACTTTGAATATCTAGGCTCTATAATAAACAGCAATGGAGACTGTTCAACAATGCAAAGATTAAACAGCCTCAAAAGTCTATGGTTAAGCATCAGCAAGGAGATAAAAATTAGAATTTTGAGAGCATGATTCTTCCCTGCGGCTACATGCGGATGTGAGTCGTGGACTATCTCTTAGTCCTTAAGAAAGAGAATATCGGCTTTTGAGCTGAAATGCTATAGAAAGATTCTCAGAATATCTTGGACAAAGAAGAGGAGAAATATTGACATCTTAAAAGATCTGAACATGAAGGAAGATTGGCTGATAAACAGCATCCTTTCTCGGAAGCTGAAATATTTTGGTCATATCAAGCGCCACAAGGGATTGGAAAAAACTATAGCAGAAGGCATGGTACCAGGAAGGAGGGGCAGGGGCCGACTGACACGAAGATGGGCACATGATATAAGTGACTCCTTGAGTATGAAAGTACATAAGGTGGGAGAACTGGCAAGAGACTGAGTTTCTTTCAGGCAGACTGCGATGAGAGCGACATTCTGCAAAGGACCTGCTACATGATGACTATTTTGATAGATCATACAAAGTCCACTGAATGTGATTCCTGTTAAATGAGATCATACAAAGTCCACTGAATGTGATTCCTGTTAAATGAGATCATACAAAGTCTACTGAATGTGATTCCTGTTAAATGAGATCATACAAAGTCCACTGAATGTGATTCCTGTTAAATGAGATCATACAAAGTCCACTGAATGTGATTCCTGTTAAATGAGATCATACAAAGTCCACTGAATGTGATTCCTGTTAAATGAGATCATACAAAGTCCACTGAATGTGATTCCTGTTAAATGAGATCATACAAAGTCCACTGAATGTGATTCCTGTTAAATGATAAATCATTTTCAAATGTTCATCAGTAAAAATCTCATCTAATGGCAAAGTGATTCATTACCACATCTTTTAAATAAAGAGCTGGTGTTTTCGGAGACAGATTTACATTATTTTACTTGACATTTTGAGACTGACCCAAATGTAGGTTTTGTTTTGGTTATTTTCTCAGACTGGATCTTATGTAGTCTCTTACATTCTCAGACTGGATCTTATGTAGTCTGGTACATTCTCAGACTGGTCTTTATGAGTTTATGTTATTTTCAGACTGGCCCTAACGTGGTTTGGGAGATATACATGATTACTCTGGACAAGGTAAGCTGAACTTTGTTTGTTGGTGCTATTTATGTCAGTCTGTTTCTTGCCCACCAGCCATCCTTAATGTTTAGGTTTGGCTGTGGCAGGCTGTAGTGGACAAAATGAATGTCTGGTCTACTGACCTGAGAGCTGTCATCAAGAATAGGTGTCGGTTATATGGTACTCCCTGGACAATAGAGTTGTTAAAACTGACGACCCAAGCCTGTCAATAAACAATTGAAATGTCAAAATAAAAAACAGACTGAAGTACATGGGTATTACTTTTGATAGGACCTGTCATTCAGGGACCATGTGAAGGCAGTTACAGCAAAATGCTAAAAGGGGCTGAAATCACTGAAAATTATGGCAGCAATGGACATGGAACCAAAAATGCTGTTTACAGTATACCAGCACCTGATTATTTCTGCAAAGGATTTTTTACTGGGGTATCGAAGAGTCAGCTGATGAGATTGAATGCATACAGAATGAAACATGCAGGTCATTCCAGGCTGTACAGAAGACATCCAGTAGTCTGTATTACATCCTTGCGGTACCAACTATTGCAGACAGGCTCAAGCCAGTTCATATCACAGGTCAGCCGCTGACAAAAACCATATTATTCATGAAGCCCTGAAATTCAAATTTAGATTTAAAAAACCTCCAAATTCAGTTCAAAGGTCATAGGTTCATTTGAGCACATTCTTAGATGGCACATTCAGAAGACACAGTTAGAGGTGTGTGTATGTGTGTGCGCGTGTGTGTTTGCGCATGCGTGCATGCGTGCTGGACAACAATTAGAGATGTGTATGTGCTGGCAACAAATTAGGAAAGGAGATGAGTTAGTTAGTCTTTCCTAGGGTGGCGCATAGGCCAGAGGTCATAGCTCTCCATGTCTGGCCGTTCGTTGCCACCTCTTCTAGGTCTTGGCTGTTCATGAGATCCATGATGATGGTTCTGCACAGGGTCTCTCTTGGTCTTCCATGTTTTTTTTTTCCTTCCGGTGTCCGCATGAGGACTTGATGGGGGAGTCTGGTCTTATCCGTTCAGAGTGCATGGCTGATATAGTTCTAACGACGCTTTTTTTTTAAATTGGATACATTGTGTTTCTTGGTCTCTTGTCTTAGAAGAGGGGTGGGACTGAAAAAACAAAACTTGTGTAGGGTTCTAATCTCACTTGGCAGGGAGTGCCAGGATTAGCCAGTAGGCACTGCGGAATCAGAAATTCAAGAATTGATTCATGATAGTTCCCATGTAGATAATGTGATTATCTATACAAATACCTCTGTATTGAGAGGCAGAAGAAGTGCATGAGGGTGTATTGCAAAAATAATAATGGACGATGCTTACGTCTAGTTTGAGAATGGAGGTTGAGGCAGTCGCAGCAGCTTTCTGGTGGCTTGAGAACTGGCTGTACCCAAACATGACTGACTCACAAAAATTGTTAAGAAAGGTGGAGACAGGCAAGCTCCGTACAGAGTGGCATGTACTTCTTCAGAAGTTCCAGGTAGTTAGCGTTATTTGAATATTTTCTCCAGGTGATGCAGGTGTGTTGGGAAATCAGCAGGCAGATAGACTGGATAGTCATGCCGCTTGGTGGTGAATTGATCCATGATAGGCTAGATGTTGTGAGGGCCCTTTGGGAGCTAGTGAACAATGCGGGGGGACAAATAGATCATTACAATCCGAGGAGAATGGCGCTGCAGGGAGTTAACAGGGGATCTGGGGACACTCAGCACTCAAGGGAAAAGTGAGAGGGATATACAATTAGACAATTACTGGTGCCATCAGAACTGGAACTATTTGCTTGCTGCTGAATGTGACGTTCCGGCCCACTCCCTTTGGAAATTACAACACTTTCCGTGTGACGTCCCGGGTCGTGGGTTCTCTGGATTTGGGTATAAATGATTTATATGTTGAGTAGGGATTTTCCTCTCAACACCTCCCCTCCACCAGATTAACTGAACTATTATCTGGGCTATGTTGCTCTCAGACAAAGTCCTGGATATCCAAGAAAACAGCCATATTGGCTCGTTATTTATATTAACTTTAGCTGAACTTGGTACCCACAAGAGAAGGAAATGGGTTTTAGATGTCTATATATTATTATCTTGAATTATTTACTAGACAGGGCAGTTGACCCAATCCTTCGACCTTCTCTTGGTACAGAATTATTATTATTATTTAATTAGCCCCCACCAAATGCTATTCTATCTTAACAGTTTAATTAAACGTGTAAGAACAGACACATTTGGAATTACAAAAACTGATGCAGGATAAGACCATATATTTGATTTATTAACCTAGCAATCAGAGTATGACATTAGTCATCATTATTGTTATAATAGATAGTGATGGTATGGTGATAATGAGAAGCTTCAGCTAGATAACTGAGCCCCTAAGATAAGAGTAAATGATAATGGTGGTGTTTAGTTACATAAATACATGTTACATAACTTTAGAAAGTGGAACCTCTGAGAGTCCTCGTGTTGAGTCCCTTCTTAGCTGTTCCAATCTTTCCGCCCAGTTCTCCTGGTCCTTCCACCTGGTTCCCACCTGTTTCCCAGCTGGCCGAGTTCTAACACAATGTAGTCTCGTGACCGTGATGACCCTCTATTTCTTTTTTGTAGAAAAGACTGATCCTCACCCACATGGGAGCTGTAATAATGGGAACAAACACATATGTGTAGTATCTTGACTTACACTAAGAATACATGTGTCAATTAATACAATATATAATAATATATTAGATCTCATCACTCCTCCTCATATTCCACATTCTCTCCAGTCTATTCTGAAGGTCTTTGTGTCTCACACTGACGTCTCACATATCCTGCCTTCCCTCTAAGGTTCTGTCATGATAGTTGATTTTCTGTTGTCCGTCATCACTCAGACTTCCAACTTGCTGACATTGATTTGACATAAACATGTGGCGCAGGTTATGTGCTGAACACACCAAACATTTTATACGCGCATGCTGTCCTGAATATTATCTTTCAGTGACAGTGAATAATATACACTCATGATTCTTCCCCTGGGGTTATAAATCCCCTGTTTAGGTGAACACATGGTGGGCACACAAAATGTAACAGCATGGCTGCATATGTGGGCATCATTTCCCACAGTCCAAACCCATGTTTTGGTTGATGGTTGAAACATTATACTTTCATTACATTTCAGTACACAAGTCTTATTTTATAAACATGAAAACATACACTGAAAAACATGTGTCACAAACATACAAGAAATAGAAATAGTTTAGCAGTTCCCTAACTGAGATACTGAATACTCACAAAGAACTATTTCAAGCAGAATGTGTAGACAAATTAGGAAAAGGTAGAATAGATTTTAGCTAACTCCCTAACCTATGTATACAAGATTGAAAATAATTGTACAGGCTTACCTGGAAACTTCCAGCTATCGCCAAACTAGAATCAAACCATTAGAATTACCTCTAAGGTCGACCTGTTTGTTGCCTGTCGCAGCGATTATGACAGAAATTCCAGGGCTGCTCTTGTTAATACCTCTTTCTGTCTGCAAGGTTAAACTCCACCCTCTACTAGGTTCTACCCAACCCTCAAGGAGATGACCTAAGCCCCGCCTCTGAGGTACCTAGCAGATCAACCTAGCTATCAATGGGCCTGTCACTCACAGTGAACGGCCTACAGTACGACCTTGACCAAGATTAAACATTCCTAATTGCCAAACATCTGTTCTCTTGAGAATTTCACTATCATGTGTGAAAACTTCAGACGCTGGACGCCGGCCTGTCTAGAAATGTGTACCGGACCACTTAATTCCCCTGATCTATCCTGTTCAAAATGAGCCCCTCAGTCTGTGTTATGTAACTTTTTATGACACTACGGTCGGATTCAGGGGAGCTAATCAGGTGTGATACGAAGTTATCTCCCCCTTTACTTGCCTCTACAGACTGGGCAGGAGATAATTATATGACATGGGCATGAGAAAGGAATTCCTAGCCCAGGTAATATTACCTAAAGCAAGGTTGCTTTGTCTAGCTAGAGATTGGAAACACAGTTTAAACAATTCTCAAATCCCTTGTAGTGGTTTTAGAACTATTTTAGGCTCAGTGTCTATTGCTTTTAATTCTTTGTCCTTCTCTGAACATAAGAAATTATCAAACACAATATAACTTCTGAGACCACTGAGGTCATTTCGTCACATAGGCCCACGGTTGATTTTGGTCCTAGCTCGCTATGGCCAATGTTTAGACACTCAGTGATTTCCAAGAAGTTTATTTCACTTCTCAGCTCCTTTCTGTCCCAATGTTTCCTTCGCCAATATTCCTTGTGGAATCTAGATGTCCTGCATCGTTGTACAGTCACCATATGTCCATTCTTCCAGGCTAAGTCCTTAGTCCTAGAATCATGTAGGCATTCTAAGCAGAAGCTCAGTAATGTCCTTTTATCTGGAGGTTCCTTCTTTCTCCACACTTCAGGAACTCCATTTTTAATCAACCCGTCTTCTCCGCGGTGCTGATATAAGTTTGCTGTCACTCGGCTCCTCCCAATCTGTAAAGGGAGCGCCTGAAGTGATTTCCTAAACGGATGAGTCACAGTCAGTTTGGTCACCGCTTTTTCTCGCCTTCGTGCCTCAATCCTGCTGAAATCTTTCAATTTCCTCTTTATATGAGGGGTATTGTCGCACATCATTATCCCAGGATGTACCCAGAACTTGCCACTGCCTTGTTCTTGGTAGCGCAAAAGATCTGTCCTTCCTTGCCGCCTTTTCTCCTTACCCAGACAGCCGCCTAGTCGGTCACATTCTTCAAAGATTGTGTCACAGTCGGAGTCACTGCGTACAAGTGTCTGGCCAGTGTATAAACTGATCAGATCATTCAAACACTTTTGGGTCTTGAAAAGTGATAATGTGGCATTACTTATTTTTAAAGTTTCCACCCACTGTCCCACAAAAGTTGCTTCTTCTCTAGTGTTGGCAGACATCCTGGTCTGTCCAGTGTCACTATCCACATTAGAGTTTACAGGAATATCCTGTACTTTCAGAGTTTCCTCTTGTAGGCACTCTGAGATATCGGGAGGTTTCTCCTCTCGAGTATTCACTTTCTTCCTGGTCGGGCTTTCTGATGCCAAGTCCAGTGAAGATAAATGAAGTGGCGTGTTACTGCCTGTGTCATCAACCTCTTGGGGGTTGGAGTCAGAACTGAGATTAACTCTCTCTTCATGTGCTGCCGCACTGAAGAGGATAAGAGAAGCAGGTGCCCTGTCATTCTCTGTCTCAGTCTGAATTTCTTCTTCTTGTTCAGCCGAACAGAAGGATATAGGAGAGTCGCATAAGGTCTTGCCCTCGCTCTCACTAGTGGCTGGTGTGCCAGTCAAACCGCTGGGTCTGTATTCAAGGCAGTCCTCATTCTTGTGACTACTGTCACCTGTGCTTGGGGTTCTCGTTTTCCTACTACTATTCCATTTCGGAATGTGCGGATCCCCTTCGTCTTTCTTTGAAAAACTTGAAGGGTTGAAGAAATCGGGTGTGGCTTCCCTGGTTCTGTTGTCACGCTCGTGACTGTTAACGGTACCCACGGCACTCTTTTTCCTTCCACGATTCAGTTTCTGGTCGGGAGGAATTTTCTCATTTTGCTCGTCTGAGCTAATGGAAATAAGGGGTCCCAGCATTGTAGGTCTGGTCCCTTTTGAAGATTTCTTTTTCTTGTCCCATCTTTTCCTGGTTGGCTTAAGACTGGAAACTAAGGGTCCCGGCAATGTAGCTACGGTCCTGTTAGAAAAGTTCTTCTGTTTCCCTAGTATCCCTTTTGGGTTAGTAGGTTTGATGTACTGTCTGTCTTTTTCGAGGTGGTTTTCATCCTTATCCCTAGTTTCTAAACTTTTGGGAGTAGGGGTGTGCACATCTAAATTGGGAGGTTGAACCTCTACAATCTGTGCCCTAGAGTCAGTCTGAGGTGTGCTTTCCTCAACTGTACTCATAGTATCATCACCATTTTCTGCTTGCTGTTCAGGCCGCCTTTCTCTGTCATATTCTTGTTGAGTAGACTGTCGCCTTCTCTCGTCTTCTTCGTCGAACTGCTTCAGTTCTCTGAGGAGTTCTGCTCTTATAAGCTGATACTCTCTCTCGCTGTCTATCTCACGCTGGTAGCTTTCTTCGTCTTCTTCTTTCATACGTTGCAACTCCCTCTCGTGCTCTTCTCTTAGAAGTTGTTGCTGCATCTTACTTTCCTCTCTCTCCAGCTGGCGCTTTCTGTTAAGTTCGCTTATACGCTGTATCTCACCCTCTTCTTCTATCTCACGCTGACGCTTCTCCTCTGTAGCAACCCAGGCAATCCTATCATCCCACTGAACCATACGGTAGTTAACAAAGGTCTCTAACTGTGCCCCTACCATGCCGTCTGCTACCCCACATTTTATGCATATTTCTCGGTACTCGGTACGTATATCCATTCTATCTTATTAGATCTATTAAGAAAGAGGTATAATAAGTTCCCGAGTCAGAGTAAGCGAGATAAGTCAGAGCAAGGTACAGTAAACTGGACAACAGAGTAGACTACTACCACAGCACAGGGATGTGAATGAAACAGAGCAGCCTACCAGACTGACAGCTTTTGGAATGATATAGCAGCACAAAATTTCGCCTGTAAATGATGTGAAGCAATATTACATTCAGTCACTAAGCATAAATATCAATGATATGATGTCAACATTCAATGTTCTACAATCTATATCAAATGATGAAACATGCAAGCAGATATAATCAAAATCAACTCTATCTAAAATTTACTGAATAAACAATGATCAATGGTTATGACGTGATCAATGATAGACAGTTAAATGATACCATCCATTTATTTATTTTAAAAAGTTATTTTATACTTTATAATCTCTCTCCATGTATAAATTACTAATTTTGATTTATACTATATACTGGCAGAAGAGTTAAACTTAAATTTAATAAATTTACTATCATTAGTCTAGGAGTGATTAGCCAAGTCCATCCACGGCGAGCTCTCCCAGTGTGACGTTCCGGCCCACTCCCTTTGGAAATTACAACACTTTCCGTGTGACGTCCCGGGTCGTGGGTTCTCTGGATTTGGGTATAAATGATTTATATGTTGAGTAGGGATTTTCCTCTCAACACCTCCCCTCCACCAGATTAACTGAACTATTATCTGGGCTATGTTGCTCTCAGACAAAGTCCTGGATATCCAAGAAAACAGCCATATTGGCTCGTTATTTATATTAACTTTAGCTGAACTTGGTACCCACAAGAGAAGGAAATGGGTTTTAGATGTCTATATATTATTATCTTGAATGATTTACTAGACAGGGCAGTTGACCCAATCCGTCGACCTTCTCTTGGTACAGAATTATTATTATTATTTAATGAGCCCCCACCAAATGCTATTCTATCTTAACAATTTAATTAAACGTGTAAGAACAGACACATTTGGAATTACAAAAACTGATGCAGGATAAGACCATATATTTGATTTATTAACCTAGCAATCAGAGTATGACATTAGTCATCATTATTGTTATAATAGATAGTGATGGTATGGTGATAATGAGAAGCTTCAGCTAGATAACTGAGCCCCTAAGATAAGAGTAAATGATAATGGTGGTGTTTAGTTACATAAATACATGTTACATAACTTTAGAAAGTGGAACCTCTGAGAGTCCTCGTGTTGAGTCCCTTCTTAGCTGTTCCAATCTTTCCGCCCAGTTCTCCTGGTCCTTCCACCTGGTTCCCTGGTTCCCACCTGTTTCCCAGCTGGCCTAGCTCTAACACAATGTAGTCTCGTGACCGTGATGACCCTCTATTTCTTTTTTGTAGAAAAGACTGATCCTCACCCACATGGGAGCTGTAATAATGGGAACAAACACATACGTGTAGTATCTTGACTTACACTAAGAATACATGTGTCAATTAATACAATATATAATAATATATTAGATCTCATCACTCCTCCTCATATTCCACATTCTCTCCAGTCTATTCTGAAGGTCTTTGTGTCTCACACTGACGTCTCACATATCCTGCCTTCCCTCTAAGGTTCTGTCATGATAGTTGATTTTCTGTTGTCCGTCATCACTCAGACTTCCAACTTGCTGACATTGATTTGACATAAACATGTGGCGCAGGTTATGTGCTGAACACCCAAACATTTTATACGTGCATGCTGTCCTGAATATTATCTTTCAGTGACAGTGAATAATATACACTCATGATTCTTCCCCTGGGGTTATAAATCCCCTGTTTAGGTGAACACATTAGGTGAGCACATGGTGGGCACACAAAATGTAACAGCATGGCTGCATATGTGGGCATCATTTCCCACAGTCCAAACCCATGTTTTGGTTGATGGTTGAAACATTATACTTTCATTACATTTCAGTATACAAGTCTTATTTTATAAACATGAAAACATACACTGAAAAACATGTGTCACAAACATACAAGAAATAGAAATAGTTTAGCAGTTCCCTAACTGAGATACTGAATACTCACAAAGAACTATTTCAAGCAGAATGTGTAGACAAATTAGGAAAAGGTAGAATAGATTTTAGCTAACTCCCTAACCTATGTATACAAGATTGAAAATAATTGTACAGGCTTACCTGGAAACTTCCAGCTATCGCCAAACTAGAATCAAACCATTAGAATTACCTCTAAGGTCGACCTGTTTGTTGCTTGTCGCAGCGATTATGACAGAAATTCCAGGGCTGCTCTTATTAATACCTCTATCTGTCTGCAAGGTTAAACTCCACCCTCTACTAGGTTCTACCCAACCCTCAAGGAGATGACCTAAGCCCCGCCTCTGAGGTACCTAGCAGATCAACCTAGCTATCAATGGGCCTGTCACTCACAGTGAACGGCCTACAGTACGACCTTGACCAAGATTAAACATTCCTAATTGCCAAACATCTGTTCTCTTGAGAATTTCACTATCATGTGTGAAAACTTCAGACGCTGGACGCCGGCCTGTCTAGAAATGTCTACCGGACCACTTAATTCCCCTGATCTATCCTGTTCAAAAGGAGCCCCTCAGTCTGTGTTATGTAACTTTTTATGACACTACGGTCGGATTCAGGGGAGCTAATCAGGTGTGATACGAAGTTATCATGTTGATTCTTAATTCAACATTTAACTCAACTTTCACTGTTGTAGAGCTCTTTTGTCTCCTTTCCGTGCTCAAATTTCGAACCAGCCAGATGATGTTGATACTTCACTAGTGTTGAAAGAGTGCGCATGCATGCATGCACACACACACACACACACACACACACACACATGCAGAGATCCAAACAAGCATGAACACACACACACACACACAGAGAGAAAGAGAGAGAGAGAGAGAGAGAGAGAGAGAGAGAGAGAGTCCAGAGTGAATTTGTTTCTTCATGTTTTGTCTGTCCAGGCACCCACCTATGGGTTTGGGATAGCAGTTAGTGGTGGCTATGACAGTCCCCATTTTGTCAGTGGTGACCCATCTGTAGCTATCTCTGATGTCTTGAGTGGAGGGCCTGCAGAAGGGAAGCTGCAGTAAGTATTTTGTTGTTGTTTCCATGACCCAACTGGTGGTTGGTGTTGTCATCAAAATTAGCATGGCCAACGGGTGTACTTATCATGTTCGAAACATACGGGGGGGGGGGGGGGTCATGCTATTGACAAAATCGGAAGGAGACACTGTTTTATAAACAAAACAGCATTGGCTGTCGTTGCCTTCTTCCTCCATTCATCCAGACCAGCATGTTTACAATGTTTACATTGACAATGAAGCTGTAATAATTAGTCAGCGGATCTTTCTGGAGAAGCTGAAGCTGTTAGGCCAAATTAATGGCCCGTCTATATTTAGGGCCCCCGCGGGAAAAGCCAGAGTGGGGCTTCAGAATAACTAAACATTGCATCCCACAAGGGAATGATGAGATTAGTATAGTGTTGGAAACAACTGCTTTATATTTAGATGAAAACATGGGTGGGCACATCAAATAAGTCAGCAATTTCTGGTTTGTTTGTACATCAAATGTCAATTGCAGGTTGGTCAACATAATAATATATATGACTTAAATAATGAGGGAGCAGGATTCTAATCCTGCGGGTCAAAGGATTTCTGTCTGAGATGTGGTAAGTCACACTAAATAAAAACACATGGTGGCTATCTGGACAAATGTGTCTACTCACAGTCCTTAGAAATCTTTCTAATTACCACAACAATAGTCTTGTGTGTTTTTTTACCTTAATTAGACACAAATTTCATTCACTTGAGGTCCATTGATGTTTGTTAACTCTTTGAGTCCCAAGGAACGCATGATACGTTCATAGGTTACTGCCTAGAAGCCCAATGAATGCATAATGCCCCAATTTTATGTCTCTGTTGACTATCCCTTGGGCCTGTGATGCTAAACCCTCTGGGACTCAAAGAGTTAAACTTGATTCTATATTCTTAAATTTTAGAATGCTATTAAAACGTATCTATAGTTTTATTTATTAAATACAGTCATAAAATACATGTTTTTATTCAACTTGATTTTATGCTTTATAACATAGTCTTTTTTTAATTGATCTTTATAGTGAGATTTATTTTATAAAATGTTTTTTTCGGTTCTCCTGAAATTTGATTCAGGTCATAATTAGTTTATAATCTAACATGATACATGTGTTCTGAAATATGATGTATTTTAACAAGGTGTACTTCTTTAATGTCTTTACATCTGAACTGTATGAAAAGGTGTTCGAAAGTTTGTTTTAAAATATAATGTTATTTTATTGGATCAGTGATGTCAGTAGTAACACAGTGTATAAGTGAGTTAATCAGTGAAGTCAGTAGTAACACAGTGTATAAGTGAGTTAATCAGTGATGTCAGTAGTAACACAGTGTATAAGTGAGTTGATCAGTGACGTCAGTAGTAACACAGTGTATAAGTGAGTTAATCAGTAATATCAGTAGTAACACAGCAGTATTTAAGTGAGTTGATGAGTGACGTTAGTAATAACACAGTGTATAAGTGAGTTAATCAGTGATGCCAGTAGTAACACAGCAGTATATAAGTGAGTTGATCAGTGATGTCAGTAATAACACAGTGTATAAGTGAGTTAATCAGTGATGTCAGTAGTAACACAGCAGTATATAAGTGAGTTGATCAGTGATGTCAGTAATAACACAGTGTATAAGTGAGTTAATTAGTGATGTCAGTAGTAACACAGCAGTATATTGTGACGTTGCGGCCCACTCCCTTGGAGATTACAACACTTTTAGTGTGACGTCCCGGGTCGTGGGTTCTCTGGATTTGGGTTTATATGATTTATATGTTGAGTAGGGATTTTCCTCTCAACACATCCCCTCCACCAGAATTACTGAAAACTATTATCTGGGCCTATGTTGCTCTCAGACAAAGTCCTGGATATCCAGTGAAAACAGCATATTGGCTCGTTATTTATATTAACTTTAGCTGAACTTGGTACCCCACAAGAGAATGAATGGGTTTTAGATGTGGGGGGGAAAAAGGGCTATATATTTTTTATCTTGAATGATTCACTAGACAGGGCAGTTGACCCAATCCGTCGACCTTCTCTTGGTAAAGAAATTGTTATTATTTAATGAGCCCCCACCAAATGCTATTCTATCTTAACAGTTTAATTAAACATGTAAGAACAGACACACTTTGGAATAGTAAAACTGATGCAGGATAAGACCATATAATTGAATTATTAACCTAGCAATCAGAGTATGACATTAGTCATCATTATTGTGATAATAAGATAGTGATGGTTGGTGGTGGTAATGAGATGCTTCAGCTAGATAAACTGAGCACCTAAGATTCGAATGAATCTATAATGGTGGTGTTTAGTTACATAATTACATGTTACATAAACTTTAGAAAGTGGAACCTCTGAGAGTCCTCGTGTTTGAGTTCCTTCGTAGCTGTTCCAATCTTTCCGCCCCAGTTCTCCTGGTCCTTCCACCTGGTCCCTGGTTTCCCACATGTTTCCAAGCTGGCCGTTGGTTCTAACAAATGTAGTTTCGCTGACCGTGATGACCCTCTATTTCTGTTTTTAGAAACGACTGATCCTCACCCAATGGGAGCTGGAAACTTCAGCTATCGCCAAACTAGAATCAAACCATTAGAATTACCTCTAAGGTCGACCTTTTTTGTTGTTGTTTGCCTGGCAGCGATTATGACAGAAATTTCCAAGGGCTTGTCCTTATTAATACCCCCTATCTGTCAGTGCAAAAGGTTAACTCCACCCTCTTTATAGGTTCTACCCAAACTCTCAAGGAGATGATTAAGCCCGCCTCGGAGGTACGTATTAGATGCAACCTAGCTATCAAGGGGCCTGTCACTCACAGTGAACAGCCCCAGTACAGTACGACCTTGACCAAGATTAAACATTCCTATATTGCCAACACATCTGTTCTCTTGAGAATTTCACTATCATGTGTGAAACTTTCAGAACAGTGGACGCTGGCCTGTCTAGAAATGTCTACTGGACCACTTAATGTGGACCCGGATCTATCCTGTTTAAAAGGAGCCCCCCTCAGTCTGTGTTATGTAACTTTTTATTGACACTACTGTCCATTCAGGGGAGCTAATCAGGTGTGGTCGAATTTTTTTTTTACCCCCTTTTACTTGCCTCTACAGACTGGGCAGGAGATAATAATATGACATGGGGCAAGTGAAAATTTCTAACTACAGTAGTATTAGGTAACATTACATAAAGCAAGGTTGCTTTGTCTGGATAGAGCCGGAAAACACAGTTTAAACAATTCTTCAAAATCCCTATAGTGGTTTTAGAACTATTTTAGGCTCAGTGTCTATTGCTTTCAATTCTTTATCCTTCTCTGAACATAAGAAATTATTAAACACAATATAACTTCTGAGACCACTGAGGTCATTTCGTCACATATATAAATGATTTGATCAGTGAAGTCAGTAGTAACCTAGTGTGTAAGTGGGTTAATCAGTGATGTCAGTAGTAACACAGCAGTATATAAATGATTTGATCAGTGACGTCAGTAGTAACACAGTGTATAAGTGAGTTAATCAGTGATGTCAGTAGTAACACAGTGAAAAAGTGAGTTAATCAGTGATGTTAGCAGTAACACAGTGTATAAGGGAGTTTCAATCAGTATGAAGTTAATCAATCAGTAGTAACACGAGTGTAACGAGTCAATGGTACAGTCAGTGTAATGTACAGTGAGTTTATCAATGGTATCAGTAGTAACACAGTAGTGTAAAAGTCAGTTTATCGTGATGTCAGTAGTTATATCAGTGTTATCAGTGATGGCAGTGCACGGAGTAGAAGTCACATTAGTAGCACGGAGTAATAGTCAGTTTATCAGGATGTAGTATCACAGTAGTAAGGCCGTAATCAGTGTTGTCAGTAACTAAGTCAGTTTATCAGTGTGTCGTATAGTTGATGTCAGTAGTAGTAACACGGAGTATAAGTCAGTTTATCAGTGATGTCAGTTGTAGCACGGAATAGAAGTCAGTTTATCAGTGATGTCAGTAGTAGTCACGGAGTATAAGTCAGTTTATCAGTGATGTCAGTAGTATCACAGTGATATAGTGTTGTCCAGTCAGTTTATCAGTGATGTCAGTAGTATTACAGAGTATAAGTCAGTTTATCAGTGATGTCAGTAGTAGCACCGAGTATAAGTCAGTTTATCAGTGATGAGAGTAGTAGCACGGAGTAGAAGTCAGTTTATCAGTGATGTCAGTAGTAGCACGGAGTATAAGTCAGTTTATCAGTGATGTCAGTAGTAGCACGGAGTATAAGTCAGTTTATCAGTGATGTCAGTAGTAGCATGGAGTATGTGAGTTTATCAGTGGTGTCAGTAGTAGCACAGAGTATAAGTCAGTTTATCAGTGATGTCAGTAGTAGCACAGAGTATAAGTCAGTTTATCAGTGATGTCAGTAGTAGCACGGAGTATAAGTCAGTTTATCAGTGATGTCAGTTGTAGCACGGAATAGAAGTCAGTTTATCAGTGATGTCAGTAGTAGCACGGAATAGAAGTCAGTTTATCAGTGATGTCAGTAGTATTACAGAATATAAGTCAGTTTATCAGTGATGTCAGTAGTAGCACGGAGTATAAGTCAGTTTATCAGTGATGTCAGTAGTAGCACGGAGTATAAGTCAGTTTATCAGTGATGTCAGTAGTGCACGGAGTATAATTCAGTTTATCAGTGATGTTAGTAGTGCACGGAGTATAAGTCAGTTTATCAGTGTTGTCAGTAGTGCACGGAGTATAAGTCAGTTTATCAGTGATGTCAGTAGTGCACGGAGTATAATTCAGTTTATCAGTGATGTTAGTAGTGCACGGAGTATAAGTCAGTTTATCAGTGTTGTCAGTAGTAGCACGGAGTATAAGTCAGTTTATCAGTGTTGTCAGTACTAACACGGAATATAAGTCAGTTTATCAGTGATGTCAGTAGTAGCATGGAGTATAAGTCAGTTTATCAGTGTTGTCAGTAGTAACACGGAGTATAAGTCAGTTTATCAGTGATGTCAGTAGTAGCACGGAGTATAAGTCAGTTTATCAGTGATGTCAGTAGTAGCATGGAGTATAAGTCAGTTTATCAGTGTTGTCAGTAGTAACATGGAGTATAAGTCAGTTTATCAGTGATGTCAGTAGTGCACGGAGTATAAGTCAGTTTATCAGTGATGTTAGTAGTGCACGGAGTATAAGTCAGTTTATTAGTGATGTCAGTAGTAGCACAGAGTATAAGTCAGTTTATCAGTGATGTCAGTAGTGCACGGAATATGTCAGTTTATCAGTGATGTCAGTAGTATTACAGAATATAAGTCAGTTTATCAGTGATGTCAGTAGTAGCACGGAGTATAAGTCAGTTTATCAGTGATGTCAGTGGAAGCACGGAATAGAAGTCAGTTTATCAGTCATGTCAGTAGTATTACAGAATATAAGTCAGTTTATCAGTGATGTCAGTAGTAGCACGGAGTATAAGTCAGTTTATCAGTGATGTCAGTAGTAGCACGGAGTATAAGTCAGTTTATCAGTGATGTCAGTAGTGCACGGAGTATAATTCAGTTTATCAGTGATGTTAGTAGTGCACGGAGTATAAGTCAGTTTATCAGTGTTGTCAGTAGTGCACGGAGTATAAGTCAGTTTATCAGTGATGTCAGTAGTGCACGGAGTATAATTCAGTTTATCAGTGATGTTAGTAGTGCACGGAGTATAATTCAGTTTATCAGTGTTGTCAGTAGTGCACGGAGTATAAGTCAGTTTATCAGTGATGTCAGTAGTGCACGGAGTATAATTCAGTTTATCAGTGATGTTAGTAGTGCACGGAGTATAAGTCAGTTTATCAGTGTTGTCAGTAGTGCACGGAGTATAAGTCAGTTTATCAGTGATGTCAGTAGTGCACGGAGTATAAGTCAGTTTATCAGTGATGTCAGTAGTGCATGGAGTATAAGTCAGTTTATCAGTGATGTCAGTAGTGCACGGAGTATAAGTCAGTTTATCAGTGATGTCAGTAGTGCACGGAGTATAATTCAGTTTATCAGTGATGTTAGTAGTGCACGGAGTATAAGTCAGTTTATCAGTGTTGTCAGTAGTGCACGGAGTATAAGTCAGTTTATCAGTGATGTCAGTAGTGCACGGAGTATAATTCAGTTTATCAGTGATGTTAGTAGTGCACGGAGTATAAGTCAGTTTATCAGTGTTGTCAGTAGTGCACGGAGTATAAGTCAGTTTATCAGTGATGTCAGTAGTGCACGGAGTATAATTCAGTTTATCAGTGTTGTCAGTAGTGCACGGAGTATAAGTCAGTTTATCAGTGTTGTCAGTAGTGCACGGAGTATAAGTCAGTTTATCAGTGATGTCAGTAGTGCACGGAGTATAATTCAGTTTATCAGTGATGTTAGTAGTGCACAGAGTATAAGTCAGTTTATCAGTGATGTCAGTAGTAGCACAGAGTATAAGTCAGTTTATCAGTGATGTCAGTAGTGCACGGAATATGTCAGTTTATCAGTGATGTCAGTAGTATTACAGAATATAAGTCAGTTTATCAGTGATGTCAGTAGTAGCACGGAGTATAAGTAAGTTTATCAGTGATGTCAGTGGTAGCACGGAATAGAAGTCAGTTTATCAGTGATGTCAGTAGTATTACAGAATATAAGTCAGTTTATCAGTGATGTCAGTAGTAGCACTGAGTATAAGTCAGTTTATCAGTGATGTCAGTTGTAGCACGGAATAGAAGTCAGTTTATCAGTGATGTCAGTAGTAGCACGGAATAGAAGTCAGTTTATCAGTGATGTCAGTAGTATTACAGAATATAAGTCAGTTTATCAGTGATGTCAGTAGTAGCACCGAGTATAAGTCAGTTTATCAGTGATGAGAGTAGTAGCACGGATTAGAAGTCAGTTTATCAGTGATGTCAGTAGTAGCACGGAGTGTAAGTCAGTTTATCAGTGATGTCAGTAGTAGCACGGAGTATAAGTCAGTTTATCAGTGATGTCAGTAGTAGCATGGAGTATGTGAGTTTATCAGTGGTGTCAGTAGTAGCACAGAGTATAAGTCAGTTTATCAGTGATGTCAGTAGTAGCACAGAGTATAAGTCAGTTTATCAGTGATGTCAGTAGTAGCACAGTGTATAAGTCAGTTTATCAGTGATGTCAGTAGTGCACGGAGTATAATTCAGTTTATCAGTGATGTTAGTAGTGCACGGAGTATAAGTCAGTTTATCAGTGATGTCAGTAGTAGCACAGAGTATAAGTCAGTTTAGCAGTGATGTCAGTAGTGCACGGAATATGTCAGTTTATCAGTGATGTCAGTAGTATTACAGAATATAAGTCAGTTTATCAGTGATGTCAGTAGTAACACGGAGTATAAGTCAGTTTATCAGTGATGTCAGTAGTAGCACGGAGTATAAGTCAGTTTATCAGTGATGTCAGTAGTGCACGGAGTATAATTCAGTTTATCAGTGATGTTAGTAGTGCACGGAGTATTAGTCAGTTTATCAGTGATGTCAGTAGTAGCACAGAGTATAAGTCAGTTTATCAGTGATGTCAGTAGTGCACGGAATATGTCAGTTTATCAGTGATGTCAGTAGTATTGCAGAATATAAGTCAGTTTATCAGTGATGTCAGTAGTAGCACGGAGTATAAGTCAGTTTATCAGTGATGTCAGTGGTAGCACGGAATAGAAGTAAGTTTATTAGTGATGTCAGTAGTATTACAGAATATAAGTCAGTTTTTCAGTGATGTCAGTAGTAGCCTGAGTATAAGTCAGTTTATCAGTGATGTCAGTTGTAGCACGGAATAGAAGTCAGTTTATCAGTGATGTCAGTAGTAGCACGGAATAGAAGTCAGTTTATCAGTGATGTCAGTAGTATTACAGAATATAAGTCAGTTTATCAGTGATGTCAGTAGTAGCACGGAGTATAAGTCAGTTTATCAGTGATGTCAGTAGTAGCACGGATTAGAAGTCAGTTTATCAGTGATGTCAGTAGTAGCACGGAGTGTAAGTCAGTTTATCAGTGATGTCAGTAGTAGCACGGAGTATAAGTCAGTTTATCAGTGATGTCAGTAGTAGCATGAAGTATAAGTCAGTTTATCAGTGATGTCAGTAGTAGCACAGAGTATAAGTCAGTTTATCAGTGATGTCAGTAGTAGCACAGAGTATAAGTCAGTTTATCAGTGATGTCAGTAGTAGCACAGTGTATAAGTCAGTTTATCAGTGATGTCAGTAGTAGCACGGAGTATAAGTCAGTTTATCAGTGATGTCAGTAGTAGCACTGAGTATAAATCAGTTTATCAGTGGTGTCAGTAGTAGCATGGAGTATAAGTCAGGTAATCAGTGAAGTCAGTAGTAGCACGGAGTATAAGTCAGTTTATCAGTGATGTCAGTAGTGCACGGAGTATAAGTGAGTTTATCAGTGATGTCAGTAGTAACACAGCATAGGGTGAGTTGATCAGTGATGTCAGTAGTAACACAGCATACTAATACGTTAGGTCCTATCAGTAACACAACATAGTAGTCAGTTGATGTGCAGTGCCAATAACACAGTGCACTTGTTAATTTTCTCTACCGAAACAAACCTCAGGGGCTTGTAAGGCTGTAGCAGAAGAAGAGGAAGAGAAGATGAAGATATACCCTAAGATGTTTAATTTCAGTTTACACATTCCTGCTGGTCTGAAGATAACAACATAACTTTTGTTGATTGTGAATGCCAGGTCATGAAACGCAGAGTCTTGTTACCCAGTACAGAAAGCAATAGGCCAACCATACCACTGAAAATGACCTTGACCAAGAAGAGCAGAAAAGATGGTATGTGGAGTTTTTTTCTTTGATACTGAGTTCAGTTAAGTTAAAAAGTTAAAGCTCAGGATCTATTTCATGCATTTAGTGCGTCATGCATATGGTGCAAAGATTTTTTATAGTTAATATTAAATGTAGGTAATGTGATCATCATTATGACAGCCGCCTTTAACTCCCAGGACATCTCTTAGTACCCATTTTAGGCTAGGTTGACAGAAACTCTAGATCAATTAAATAAATTACAAAAAATTATGATAACGATTCAAACCCCAGACACTTTGCCTGAAAGGAAGTGTTCAGCCACTGAACTATCACAGATTATTGGAGTGCCTAAGAGTATCAACCAGAAGCTTATTTAGCTGACCCTACAAAATGAGCTATAGCTTACACTACAGGATAAGCTCTAGCTGATACTACAGGATAAGCTCTAGCTGATACTACAGGATAAGCTCTAGCTGATACTACAGGATAAGCTCTAGCTGATACTACAGGATAAGCTCTAGCTGATACTACAGGATAAGCTCTAGCTGATACTATAGGATAAACTCTAGCTAACACTACAGGATAAACTCTAGCTAACACTACATGATGAGCTCTAGCTAACACTACAAGATAAGCTCTAGCTAACACTACAGGATGAGCTCTAGCTAACAATACAGGATAAGCTCTAGCTAACACTACAGGATAAGCTCTAGCTAACACTACAGGATGAGCTCTAGCTAACACTACAGGATAAGCTCTAGCTAACACTACAGGATAAGCTCTAGCTCTAGCTAAGCACTACAGGATAAGCTCTAGCTAACACTACAGGATAAGCTCTAGCTAACACTACAGGATGAGCTCTAGCTAACACTACAGGATAAGCTCTAGCTAACACTACAGGATAAGCTCTAGCTAACACTACAGGATAAGCTCTAGCTAACACTACAGGATGAGCTCTAGCTAACACTACAGGATGAGCTCTAGCTAACACTACAGGATCAGCTCTAGCTAACACTACAGGATCAGCTCTAGCTAACACTACAGGATAAGCTCTAGCTTACACTACAGGATGAGCTCTAGCTAACACTACAGGGTGAGCTCTAGCTAACACTACAGGATGAGCTCTAGCTAACACTACAGAATAACCTCTAGCTAACACTGCAGGATAAGCTCTAGCTAACACTACAGGATAAGCTCTAGCTAACACTACAGGGCGAGCTCTAGCTAACACTACAGGATAAGCTCTAGCTAACACTACAGGATAAGCTCTAGCTAACACTACAGGATGAGCCCTGGCTGACACTACAGGATAAGCTCTAGCTAACACTACAGGATAAGCTCTAGCTAACACTACAGGATAAGCTCTAGCTGACACACTACAGGATGAGCTCTAGCTGACACTACTAAGCAGCTTATACAGGAAAGCTCTAGCTAACACTACAGGATAAGCTCTAGCTAACACTACAGGATAAGCTCTAGCTAACACTACAGGATAAGCTCTAGCTAACACTACAGGATAAGCTCTAGCTAACACTACAGGATAAGCTCTAGCTAACACTACAGGATGAGCTCTAGCTAACAGCTAACACTACAGGATAAGCTCTAGCTAACACTACAGGATAAGCTCTAGCTAACACTACAGGATAAGCTCTAGCTAACACTACAGGATAAGCTCTAGCTAACACTACAGGATGAGCTCTAGCTAACACTACAGGATAAGCTCTAGCTAACACTACAGGATAAGCTCTAGCTAACACTACAGGATAAGCTCTAGCTAACACTACAGGATAAGCTCTAGCTAACACTACAGGATAAGCTCTAGCTAACACTACAGGATAAGCTCTAGCTAACACTACAGGATAAGCTCTAGCTGACACTACAAGATAAGCTCTAGCTAACACTACAGGATAAGCTAGCTACAGGATAAGCTTACACTACAGGATAAGCTCTAGCTAACACTACAGGATAAGCTCTAGCTAACACTACAGGATAAGCTCTAGCTAACACTACAGGATAAGCTCTAGCTAACACTACAGGATAAGCTCTAGCTGACACTACAGGATGAGCTCTAGCTAACACTACAGGATGAGCTCTAGCTAACACTACAGGATGAGCTCTAGCTAACACTACAGGATGAGCTCTAGCTGACACTACAGGATAAGCTCTAGCTAACACTACAGGATAAGCTCTAGCTAACACTACAGGATAAACTACAGGATAAGCTCTAGATGACACTACAGGATAAGCTCTAGCTAACACTACAGGATAAGCTCTAGCTAACACTACAGGATAAGCTCTAGCTAACACTACAGGATGAGCTCTAGCTAACACTACAGGATGAGCTCTAGCTAACACTACAGGATAAGCTCTAGCTAACACTACAGGATGAGCTCTAGCTAACACTACAGGATAAGCTCTAGCTAACACTACAGGATGAGCTCTAGCTAACACTACAGGATAAGCTCTAGCTAACACTACAGGATGAGCTCTAGCTAACACTACAGGATCTCTAGCTAACACTACAGGATAAGCTCTAGCTAACACTACAGGATAAGCTCTAGCTAACACTACAGGATAAGCTCTAGCTAACACTCTAGCTGACACTACAGGATAAGCTCTAGCTAACACTACAGGATAAGCTCTAGCTAACACTACAGGATGAGCTCTAGCTAACACTACAGGATAAGCTCTAGCTAACACTACAGGATAAGCTCTAGCTAACACTACAGGATAAGCTCTAGCTAACACTACAGGATAAGCTCTAGCTAACACTACAGGATAAGCTCTAGCTAACACTACAGGATAAGCTCTAGCTAACACTACAGGATAAGCTCTAGCTAACACTACAGGATAAGCTCTAGCTAACACTACAGGATAAGCTCTAGCTACACTACAGGATAAGCTCTAGCTAACACTACAGGATAAGCTCTAGCTAACACTACAGGATAAGCTCTACAGCTAAGCTCTAGCTAACACTACAGGATACTAACACTACAGGATGAGCTCTAGCTAACACTACAGGATAAGCTCTAGCTAACACTACAGGATAAGCTCTAGCTAACACTACAGGATAAGCTCTAGCTAACACTACAGGATAAGCTCTAGCTAACACTACAGGATAAGCTCTAGCTAACACTACAGGATAAGCTCTAGCTAACACTACAGGATGAGCTCTAGCTGACACTACAGGATGAGCTCTAGCTAACACTACAGGATAAGCTCTAGCTAACACTACAGGATAAGCTCTAGCTAACACTACAGGACAGGAGCTAACACTACAGCTAACACTACAGGATAAGCTCTAGCTACACTACAGGATAAGCTCTAGCTAACACTACAGGATAAGCTCTAGCTACAGGATAAGCTCTAGCTACACTACAGGATGAGCTCTAGCTAACACTACAGGATAAGCTCTAGCTAACACTACAGGATAAGCTCTAGCTAACACTACAGGATAAGCTCTAGCTAACACTACAGGATAAGCTCTAGCTAACACTACAGGATAAGCTCTAGCTAACACTACAGGATAAGCTCTAGCTAACACTACAGGATAAGCTCTAGCTAACACTACAGGATGAGCTCTAGCTAACACTACAGGATAAGCTCTAGCTAACACTACAGGATAAGCTCTAGCTAACACTACAGGATAAGCTCTAGCTAACACTACAGGATAAGCTCTAGCTAACACTACAGGATAAGCTCTAGCTAACACTACAGGATGAGCTAACACTAAGGATAAGCTCTAGCTAACACTACAGGATAAGCTCTAGCTAACTCTACAGGATAAGCTCTAGCTAACACTACAGGATAAGCTCTAGCTAACACTACAGGATAAGCTCTAGCTAACACTACAGGATAAGCTCTAGCTAACACTACAGGATGAGCTCTAGCTAACACTACAGGATAAGCTCTAGCTAACACTACAGGATAAGCTCCAGCTGACACTACAGGATGAACTCTAGCTGACACTACAGGATAAGCTCTAGCTGACACTACAGGATAAGCTCTAGCTGACACTACAGGATGAGCTTTAGCTAACACTACAGGATCAGCTCTAGCTGACACTACAGGATGAGCTCTAGCTAACACTACATGATGAGCTCTAGCTAACTCTACAGGAAAAGCTCTAGCTAACACTACAGGATAAGCTCTGGCTGACACTACAGAATAAGCTCTGGCTGACACTACAGGATGAGCTTTAGCTTACAACACTACAGGATAATCCCTAGCTAACACTACAGGATGAGCTATAGCTAACACTACAGGAAAAGCCCTGGCTGACACTACAGGATAAGCTCTAGCTAACACTACAGGATAGTCTCTAGCTGACACTACAGGATAAGCTCTAGCTAACACTACAGGATAAGCTCTAGCTAACACTACAGGATAAGCCCTGGCTGACACTACAGGATAAGCTCTAGCTAACACTACAGGATAAGCTCTAGCTAACTCTACAGGAAAAGCCCTGGCTAACACTACAGGATAAGCTCTAGCTAACACTACAGGATAAGCGCTAGCTGACACTACAGGATAAGCTCTAGCTAATACTACAGGATAGTCTCTAGCTAACACTACAGGATAGTCTCTAGCTAACACTACAGGATAGTCTCTAGCTAACACTACAGGATAGTCTCTAGCTGACACTACAGGATAAGCTCTAGCTAACACTACAGGATAGTCTCTAGCTAACACTACAGGATAAGCTCTAGCTAACACTACAGGATAGTCTCTAGCTGACACTACAGGATAAGCTCTAGCTAACACTACAGGATAGTCTCTAGCTGACACTACAGGATAAGCCCTGGCTAACACTACAGGATAGTGTCTAGCTGACACTACAGGATAAGCTCTAGCTAACACTACAGGATAGTCTCTAGCTAACACTACAGGATAGTCTCTAGCTGACACTACAGGATAAGCTCTAGCTAACACTACAGGATAGTCTCTAGCTGACACTACA
Source organism: Candidula unifasciata (assembly GCA_905116865.2). Classification (NCBI taxonomy): domain Eukaryota; kingdom Metazoa; phylum Mollusca; class Gastropoda; order Stylommatophora; family Geomitridae; genus Candidula; species Candidula unifasciata. The sequence goes on along the minus strand of CAJHNH020000223.1, from coordinate 84,259 downwards.
GGATAGTGTCTAGCTGACACTACAGGATAGTCTCTAGCTAACACTACAGGATAGTCTCTAGCTGACACTACAGGATAGTCTCTAGCTAACACTACAGGATAAGCTCTAGCTAACACTACAGGATAGTCTCTAGCTGACACTACAGGATAAGCTCTAGCTAACACTACAGGATAGTCTCTAGCTAACACTACAGGATAGTCTCTAGCTGACACTACAGGATAAGCTCTAGCTAACACTACAGGATAGTCTCTAGCTAACACTACAGGATAAGCCCTGGCTAACACTACAGGATGAGCTATAGCTAACACTACAGGATGAGCTCTAGCTAACACTACAGGATGAGCTATAGCTAACACTACAGGATAAGCCCTGGCTAACACTACAGGATGAGCTATAGCTAACACTTCAGGATGAGCTCTAGCTAACACTACAGGATGAGCTCTAGCTAACACTACAGGATAAGCCCTGGCTAACACTACAGGATGAGCTATAGCTAACACTACAGGATAAGCCCTGGCTGACACTACAAGATAAGCAGAGTGAGATATACTTTATGAGTCTAGCATTATAAGTACAGTACGTCACTTTTTGAAAAGGGTCCTTCACTTCTAGGTGCAATCTTTACAATGAAAGTTGGCTACATTAGATCCCCTTGTTGTACACTTTGAGATTGCTGTTTCTCCATCACTTTTTTCATCCTCCTACTTTTACCACTGTCCACCTTGTCCTTTCTCACAAGTGTTTAAAAATTTTTATTTGGCCATAAAAGTTTGTCTTTTTTAAAATTCTGTTAAAAACCTCTTTTTTTTCCACACCCCCTAAGATTTTCAATGATTGATTGTTTCTGTGGTTCAGGTAATGAAGTAGGGCCCAAAAAGAGAGTGACTTCCCTTATCATCCATAGCTCGTCATGTCGGTGGACCTGTCCTATGTTGCGGAGATGTCAGGCTTAGTGAGCTTCCTGTTTTACTGATTGTTATCATAGGCTGCATGCAGTCATGGGATGTAGGCTGAGGCTGTGGTGTAGAGGGTTTGGCATTAGGGCCAGTTCTACATGTTTTGGAACGTTAAAAGCGCTCACATTGTAGAATATAGAACATATGATATCGGCGGTCGCTGACAACAATGAGTAAAATAGGAGGTGTTATAGATACTCACTAAGCATGACACCCCCGCAACATAAGACAAGCCTACTGACGCGATAAGCCATTAATGACAAGGGAAGTCACTTTCTTTCTGGGCCCAACCTCATTACAAGCACCGTTTCTGTAATTCTACACCCCACTGGCCTCAGTTAAATAATTTAATGTCTGTTTATTCATCTCTGTTTACAGAATTTGGACTTCTGTTGGGATGCAAGGTGTTTGTCAGCGGTATTGTGGAGAATTCACTAGCTGCACAAGAGGTCAACCTACACAAGGGAGACACTGTTCTTAAGGTGATTGTGTTTTTTCAAAACTTGAGGAGTTGTCTGAGGGCCTATGTTCCAGTGTAGGAATAAGGAGGAGATTAACTGGAGGAGGAAAGGAAGATGGTGTTAGGAGGAGATGGTGGAAGAGGCGAAGATGAGGAAGTGAAGGAAGAAAAAGAGGAAGAAGGAAAGAAGATAAAGAGGGTAAGGAAAAGAAATAAGAGAAATATGGAGAAGTGAACCACACAAAAATGTGAAAAAGATGGGTAGAACATGGGGTTAGCTACATGTAATAACAATTATACAGGTTATTTCTTACTCCTTTTTCTATTACTTAATAGATTTGGTTTGGTTAAAACAATGGATCAACATCATGGCAGAAGGGCAGAAACCCATAAATGCTCCATTCTGTTTCTAACTCAAGCCTGAGTGCACTAACTCTGTAACGCTGACGAGGATCCTGAATTACCGGGGGGATATTTTTAACTCCAAATGCCCCGTCACTGCTGTTAGGCTACTCTTTTCGATTTCCTACTGCCAAGGGATTTTTCTTATGTGCGCAACAATGCACACAGGCATCCCATCTTACTATCCAGAAACCAGGGGACATTACCAGAAGTCCACATGAAACAATCCCAGCCTTCACTGGGGCCTGAACCCTCATTTCCAGCACTCCAGGCGGACACCATTCCTTGAGACTACTTAGCCTCCCTTTCTATTACTATAGTTTTATTTTCTACCTATAACATTATAGGGAGTATTATATTAGTAGGGTTTCCTTTATGCCTATTATACGACCATGGCAGTTCATGTTACCAAGGTTGTCGGTCCTACCTATCACATTACCAGAAATTATCACTAGAGTAGTTCATGTTACTAGAGTTGTCTTTCATACCTATCACATTACCAGAATTATCACCAGGGTAGTTCATGTTACTAAAGTTGTCCCTTGTACCTGTCACATTTATAGGATTATCTGTCATGTGTCATATTATTAGGGTTATCCCTCAAAGGCTTAAATTAAATGACCTGGACTATCTTTAAGATCTGTCACATTACCAGGGTGATCTCTCTTACCAGGTTAGTTATTTCGTATCACAAAGATTAAACTTTATTCCAATCATTTTGCCAGGGGTATTTCTTCTACCAATCATATTACTAGGAATATCCCTAATGCCTATTATATTTGTTTATGTGTTTATATGTTTCTGCTCTTACCAGTCATATTACATTGTTTTCCCATTCCTGTCATGTTATCTGAGTTACATTTAATTTATTACAATTTCGATTCCTCATACTGGTTATATTACTGAGTTTTTCTCTTTTGTCCGTTCTATCACATTAATATTATTTCACATTATTAACATTATGACAGTGTCTTTAAAATTACCAAGATTATCCATCTTGTCTATCATATAGCCAGGATAATCCCTAATACTTCTAATGTTATTCTGCATAATATCATTTGAGCAGTGGTATCTCTCTTACTTGTCATATTAGTATTGTTATTCCCCCTTTTTAAAATTGGTTCTCACCTGCAAGATTGCAGTCTTTAGGATGAGCATTTCTAGGATGAGAATAACAAGTTAGTTGCCTGTCCTTTACAGGATGTTGCAGAACTAACCCCAACAATTTTTGGCTGTTGTGTTTTTTTCCTTCTGGGTAAATTTACATTCCAAATGGTCAGCTCCCGATACCACTTTTAAAACCAATGCAAAGTGGTCTGCTGCCAAATTGCCTCCAACGTGGATCGAACCCAGGCTCTGGCATTATGAAGAGTGTTCGCAACGCCTAAACCACAGATGCTGATATGAGAATGAATTAGGTACAAATCCTGGAAACTCCATTCAACCATATAGCACAGTTATATTGGGACACCACATCATGATTACACAGTAACCTGTAGTCGGACTGACAGACTGACTGCCGTTCAACCCCACCAGGACCGCACAATGAGCGATAAACACCTGGTGACACAAGGTGCCACCATTCAGATGAGAGTTATCCCTTATAACTAACATGTTTGTGTCAAATGGAGCACATGTTAACCCTGCAAAAGGGACAGCAAAATGGAACAGCCACATAGTATTCACAACAATGCCCTCTGTGCATATAAATGGTGAAGATATAGCAAGGACTGGACTTTTAAAATACCTCTGAGGGTTTGGCTGCAATGAGAGTTAGGGCTGCCATGTGTAGTTAACAAAGGCTTTTAGTGATCCTCTATCAGAGTTTGATTCTTTTTGTCATAGAATGTGCACTGTCAATTCTCACCCTTAGCAAGTCACTAATCGACAGACTTGAAAAGGTACACAATGAAGCAATGCGTATCATACTTGGCTGCACCAAAGACACATCATTAGAGTAATGAGATACCTACTAGATTTTCCAGATGTAAACAGTAGGCTTGAAATGCGCCAAGCATGTGCCTACCTCAAAATCACTGAGGCCTTTACCTATCCACTGCACAATGAACTTAATACACGTGAAGGCATCAGACAAATGAGGCCAGTCTTGGTTGAGCCGGTAGAGACAGTACTTCAACGGATTATTTGCTGAGCGACTCAATGAGCATGATGGCAGGGTATGTATGGAAACAGTGGCTCCATCTGTTACAGCAAGCAGTGTTTGACAAAATTACCTTCATTTTTGTCTCAGCGCATGCTGATGTAAAAGGCAGTGAGAGAGCAGATGCTCTGGCTGGCAGTGTGACTATCAGGGATGGGCCCTCTTTGGACAGGAGAGATTTCATCAGTGCTATACGAGAGATCAAATGCTGTGAGGTTTTTAGTTTCATAGAAAATGATTTTTTACTGGGTGTACCAATTAGAGTTCATAGCCAGGAAAACCATGCAGGAGCCACCCATCATTACATCAACCAGAACAGAATGGGAGTTGCTAGCCTAAAAACACTTGGAAACATACACAGGAGGAGATTGGTGCGCTAATGGTCAGGTCTGAATGTGCATTGAAGATGATCTCAAAAATGAGCTATGACCAATGAACCAAACATATTGCTATGTTAATCTTTCATAAACTATCATATGGTTCTCCTGTGTCCATCATATTTTCAGGGTTGTCCTTTATACCTATCGTTTACCGAGGTTATCTCTTTAACAGGTTTATCCCCTTACAGCTGTCAAATTACTGGCGTTATTCCCCTTTCCTATCATACCACCACGATTTTCCCTTGTCATAAAAAAAAAATCATTGTAGCGGGAATAGTAGAGAGATTAATTGCTTGTTTCAGATTAATGACACTCCAGTAGAAAACCTGTCACTCAATGAACTACAGAAGCTGATAGAGAAAAGCAAGGACAAACTACAGCTTGTCATTAGCACAGAGGGCAGCCATGACATAGTCAGCAAGAGCACAGTTTCCCTGATACAAACTGAACCTCAAGCAGGTAGGCTGTCATAGTGTTGTTGTTGGCTTGTGACCAGAATTATTATTTGATCAACTTTGCATCAGGTTACCCAGGAGGTTGGCCTCTTTCTAGAATACTGTTTGATCTGTATTTGCTAATGTACAGTAAGTTGCTTCTAGTCCTGTCAGCATTCATACTGTATCATATTCACATCAGGATACTCAAGAAAAGAGGCAGCCTCCTATAGTAACTCCTGTCAGTAAGCTTAGTATAGTACTGTTAGTTGTCAACTCTGCAGCAGTTTTATGTGTTCCTGAGATTCACTATGAAATATAGCTAATTCACTGCAGTAAGCTATTCTTGCTTTGGGAAGTGATCATGAATGATCCTGCCTCTGTTAGCCATGATTGTGTCTGCTTCTGCCCATGGACAGATAATAAAGTTTACTTGTGTGTAAATTGATGCGGACACATCAACATCAGAATATTTAAGTTTTGTTGGTAAAAGCTCAGCAGTTAATGCCTGGTCCTGTCTGTGAGAGATAGTAAAATAATTTCTTATAATTGTTGATTGCATTTAGTAGGCAGGAAAACATAAACAATTCTCATTGAAATGTGTTCTAAAGCCTGAACTTCAGTTTAGTCAAGAATTGACGTTACATCATTTGGGACTTTCTCATTTGTGCTCCATCCCCATCCTCAGCAGCCAGCTCAGAGTTCCACTTCTAATGGTGCCAGTTGTAGTCTGGCTGTATGTCCCTCTTGCCTTTCCTCTGAGTGTAGTGTGCCGGCTGAACCCTCTGTTCACATCCAGGTGCATCAATCTCTCCAGCCCATAATAATCTAGTGTCTCTTCTGACTTCATTACTTGTTCTCAAAGGGCTGTGATCACATCTGCCCTGTCATGTAAAAGCCTGAACTTCAATACTTTAAGAGTAGTCTTCATTATTTGTTAAGTTTTAGTGCAACCTTTCACAAGGGATGTATCCCCACATGATAACAGTTTTTTTGGGTCTGTTTTTTTTAAAGCATTGGCATATGGTGTGGTTAAGGGTCTATGAGAGATGGTAAAAAAATAATGCCTTATAATTGTTAACTGCATTTAGTAGGCAAGAAAATATACAATTGTCATTGAAATTTATTCCTAAGTCTGAACTTCAGTTGAGCTGAGTTGAGTTGAGTTGACTCAAGAATTGACATGATAGCACTTGGGAAATTCCCATATGTGCTCCGTCCTCAACCTCAGCAGCCAGCGCAGAGTTCCAGTTCTAATGGTGCTGGTTGTAGTCTGGTTATATGTCCATTGGATGAACTATACTTTATATACATTATTTGTTACAATTTTTTCACAAGGGCATGTATTCCCATACGATAAAATGTTTTGTCAGTTTTCTTAAAGCATTGGGGTATGGTGCGGTTAAAGGGTCTTGCTGTTCTCACAGTGATGTCCGCCAAGATCAGGACTGTAAGGGAGGGGTGGTAATAATGTCCAGCAGTCATATCAGTGGTACATGATATTATCATGCAGTGGTAGTACTGCATTTCCCTGTTTGAAGAAGTCAAGAAGAATCACATCCCTCTCATCCTCAAACTTGGAGGCTGTAATTTTCCTTAGAGATGGTGAATTTTAAACATCTTTGTTGTTGTTGTGTTTGGTGAGATTGTAGAATGCCATTCCATCGACTGTCTCTTCCACTTAGGTTTAAAAAAAACAACCCAACCTCTCACAATATTCAATAAAAACTCTTCTCCCTCAGTTTCCTAAAGGTGCAGGAAGATGTTGGTGGCTATAGTTTCCTTTGTTTCTTTATTCTGGGTACCCACCGTACACAAACCTTTGAAGAGCCCAGGGCTTTAACGATGGACAACATGGAATACAGTTTATTCAGTGTTACCTGAAGGTCAGCACGAATGATATCAACTCCAAGAATGATGTGTGAAGTAACTGTAGACGCATGGCCTGTCCGCTTTCAGTGAGCCTTTGAGGATTGACCTACTTCAGCTCATCACAAGGATGTCCCACTGTCGGACAGTGCTAACATCCACTGTTAAATCTGCATAAACAGTTGTTTGTGGATTCAAATTGGGGTCTTGCGTTCTTCATTGTGGAATTTTGACATTCCGTTGTTTAAACAGAATGTCTTTGAAAACTACTTTCAAACCATTACAGTGCTGCAACCTGTTACTAAAAGAGTGTTTGAGGAATCCTGATGAATTTACAAATTGCAACTGATACTGTATTTATTTAGATTAAAAAAAAAAAAAAAGTAGGAGCAATTAGCTTTTGACTGTGCTTTGTACATTATAATTTTCTAGAAAGATGTACTTTTTGGACTGTATATGAAATGTTGCTTTGTGGGACAGAATATTTTTGTTAAAGATTTTGTCTACAATGTTAATGTTATCCTTTACTTGTTTGCAGGTGTGCTACCCATTCGGCCTCGCAACATTGATAGTGTCAACCTGTTTCAGCCTATTAAGCGTGCAGAGGAAGGTATTTATGTTAAAGATCCAACATCTCGAGTGAGGCCTGTGGTGCCAAATGGTGCATATCCAAATTCAGGGAACACGAGTTATGACGGACGTTATGTACTGGATAATAACCCACCATCATGGGCAACATTACCAAGGAACTCTCTCCGCAGTAAGACCTTATTAATCAGTTTTAAAAAAGAAACATCAGTTTCTAGCATTGAAGGTTTAGTCCTATGGCAAAAAGTTTCATAAAATGTTAGGGCCGCACTTATGTTGTGTTAAACCATAATGAGGTGATGTGATTATGGTCACTTCCCCGCTAGTTTTGATTCACAGACTGGCCCTAGACAAGTCTGCATATGATTCAGTACTCATTTCATGAGGTATAATCAAGCTCACATGTAATGGCTGCAGTCAGGGAGGATGAAACTGAGATGTACTGGCTGGAGTTGGGAAAGATCGAGCTCAGAGATATAATAGTTGCAGTCAGGGAAGATCAGGTTCAAAGATATACTGGTTGCAGTCAGGGAATATCAGGTTCAAAGATATACTGGTTGCAGTCAGGGAATATCAGGTTCAAAGATATACTGGCTGCAGTCAGGGAAGATCAAGCTCAGAGATGTACTGGTTGCAGTCAGGGAAGATCAAGCAGAGATTGTACTGGTTGCAGTCAGGGAAGATCAAGCAGAGATTGTACTGGTTGCAGTCAGGAAACATCAAGCTTAGAGATTGTACTGGTTGCAGTCAGGAAACATCAAGCTCAGAGATGTACTGGTTGCAGTCAGGGAAGATCAAGCTCAGAGATGTACTGGTTGCAGTCAGGGAAGATCAAGCTCAGAGATGTACTGGCTGCAGTCAGGGAAGATCAAACAGAGATGTACTGGTTGCAGTCAGGGAAGTTCAAGCAGAGCTGTACTGTGTTGTCAGGGAATATTGCTCAGATACATAATGGTTGGAGTCAGGGAAGATCGAGTTCAGAGATGTACTGGTTGCAGTCAGGGAAGATTGAGTTCAGAGATGTACTGGTTGCAGTCAGGGAAGATCAAGCTCAGAGATGTACTGGCTGCAGTCAGGGAAGATCAAGCTCAGAGATGTACTGGTTGCAGTCAGGGAAGATTGAGTTCAGAGATGTACTGGTTGCAGTCAGGGAAGATCAAGCTCAGAGATGTACTGGTTGCAGTTAGGGAAGATCAAACAGAGATGTACTGGTTGCAGTCAGGGAAGATTGAGTTCAGAGATGTACTGGTTGCAGTTAGGGAAGATCAAACAGAGATGTACTGGTTGCAGTCAGGGAAGATTGAGTTCAGAGATGTACTGGTTGGAGACAGGGAAAGGATGAACATTCTGCACAAAGTAAACAGCGAGCAACAATACTGCTGGTCCAAAGGTCTTGAGTTCAAATCCACTTGGCAGCAGTTTTTATAAGCCATCTAGATCTCCCAGATTGATTTGGATAAAATGGGTACCAGTAAATGATCCGGGAAGCAAAAGTAGCCATCAGATATTGGACATATCATTCACTAAGTGTTGATTGGTTGATACAGATATAGTTCTACCACTTTATGCTCACTGTGGCAATGGCATCAAAAGAGTTCTTTACTGAATGTATTATTGTGACAGAGTAAACAAGTATAGCAGATTTCACATCGAGTGTAGACAGTTGGATGTAGAAGAGAAATTGTCTTCAAGTGTCAGGTCCTTTTCAGATGGTTGCTGTCATCATATTTGGCCTGAATGTAACTTGGCCTCTCACCTCGTACACTTTTCTACCCAAGATGTGACTTATATCCTGTGCCTATCTTCATGTTGGTCAACCCCTGCCTCTCCTTCCTGGTACCTTGCTCTCAACTACTCTATTCTTTCTAATCTGCCTTAGTGCTTATATAAACAAAATATTTCAGTTTCTGAGACAAGATGCTGTTTACTGGCCAGTCTTCCTTGATGTTCAAATCTTTGGGACATCAGTGTTTTTTTTTCTCTCCTTCCATGGTTTTCTTAGAACCTTTCTGTAGCATTTCAGCTGAAAAGCCCCTCCTTAAGGAGAACAGAAATAGATATGTCATATGTAAGTAATATAAGCAGGAGTTACAATGTTAAAATTTTGTTAGAAAGCATTTATTTTTGCCTGTAATAAATCTTCAGTCTTCTATGAGAATGAGGTGAAGATGATGGGGATGACGTGAGGGAAAGATGATGGGGATGACGTGAGGTGAAGATGATGGGGATGACGTGAGGGAAAGATGATGGGGATGACGTGAGGTGAAGATGATGGGGATGACGTGAGGTGAAGATGATGGGGATGACGTGACGTGAAGATGATGGGGATGACGTGAGGTGAGCAAAGTACAGGTCACTTGGCTTGACTTGGGTGAGGACCTGCATTTGGGGGAAACAGGCAGTAGAAGACTTGCTTACATGTGCCTCATAGATTTTGCTGAGAGAAGTCTTCATTTTCACTTATCTCTTGTTTTATCTCACTTGTTTCTTGTTTCATCTGTGTTGTGTCAGCTAGTTTTGTGTGTCCTCCTTGTCTGATGTCTTTTATCTGCTCTGTTATTGCTTGTGGTATTGTTTAAATGAATTGTATTAGCTTGTTTTGTGTGACCCCATTGTCTGCTGTTGTCTATCTGCTCTATTATCACTTGTGATTGTTTAAATGAGTTGTATCAGCTTGTTTTGTGTGACCCCATTGTCTGCTGTTGTCTATCTGCTCTATTATCACTTGTGATTGTTTAAATGAGTTGTATCAGCTTGTTTTGTGTGACCCCATTGTCTGCTGTTGTCTATCTGCTCTATTATCACTTGTGATTGTTTAAATGAGTTGTATCAGCTTGTTTTGTGTGACCCCATTGTCTGCTGTTGTCTATCTGCTCTATTATCACTTGTGATTGTTTAAATGAGTTGTATCAGCTTGTTTTGTGTGACCCCATTGTCTGCTGTTGTCTATCTGCTCTATTATCACTTGTGATTGTTTAAATGAGGTGTATCAGCTTGTTTTGTGACCCCATTGTCTGAGGGTGTTTATCTGCTTTGCTCTGTTGTCTAAAGTTATATTTTTGGTCTCAGTTGTCTGAAATTTCAGCTCTGGTACTGTCCCTCTTGTTGTAAGAGATCGGTTATCTGCGGTTTATCAGCTCATTTGTCTATCGTTGTTGTATCACTTTAGTTTTCTCTTGTTGAATCAACTCAATTATCTTGTGATTGTAAAAAGTAGTTATCTTCTGTTATTTTAAACCAATGCTAGTTGTTATATTAAGCTGTATCACATGTAGTTCTTCAAAATACTCATAATAAAGAATTATTTCCTGTCAAATCAGAAACAGTGAGAAAACACTATAACCTTGAACCTGTCACAAACAACATCCATGACGGCTACTACAGTGACCAGGATGATTCCTGGCAGAGTAAGGGGGACCCAAGTCTGAAGTCGGAGAGTTATAGCCCTCGTGAAGCCTTTTCTGTCAAGTCTGTTCATGAGTAAGCTTTACCCAGTCATACTAGAATGTAATTCGGTGTTGTAAGTTGAATTTTGAACCATCAGCATATGTTGTATGGTTATTTTTGAGAACACTGACTGATATATAATTAGTTTCCATGTTCTGTATGTACACAACTATCTCCCACATATACTTATTTTCTTGAATAATAAGAAAACATTAAAATGCATTTTCAAAAGTACTAGAGGGTATGAGAAATACTTCCAAGGTCTCAGTTGGACTGACATTTGTCCTAACAGCTGTAAATTGCTGTCAGAAGTGGAGTCTCAAACCCTCTGTGTGAAGTTGGAAGACAAGGGAAAAGCATCACCTTATTTTCCTCAGAATAAGTGTATGAGCTGACACAGATCTGGAATAGAAGAGTGGTATGTTTAGAAACATCTTACCAGTCTTTTGACTGAGTAGCCTGATATAACTGCATACAGATAAAATGGACCAGTTTTCATCATTCATCTTCATCCTGTGCTTGGGAGAAGCCTAGGTGTTAATATCTCTCTCTAAACCCCTGTTTTTCTGGATTGGGTTTTTTAATGATATACCTCAGTTCCACTGTCTTAGACCAGCCAGCATCATTTTTCTTAGTCTTTCTCTATTGTCTTATCTTTCTAGCATTCACTGTATTCTTCAGTGGATGTCTTCTCATCATCTGATGACCAGAACACCATTTGTCTCTTTTAAAAAAATTGTATAATGTGCTTTAATAAGCATTTTCCCAGGCAGTCATTGTTAGCTACCCTGGCTGTCCAGAGTTTTCTCCTCTCTATATAACTTTTACATTTCAAGATTGCCATACAAGAGAACAGGTTTATCATAACGTATCAGTTCTCTCCTTCTGTGATAGCCAACACATTAAATAACATCTCTTATGCTCAGCACTTATTTGTAGTATTCAACAATGATATCATCTAACTCTTCAATCACACGTTTGCTGTCATTACCAGTTGATGATGTTTCCATAACTGAAGCTAGCAACACAATATTGAACACACCAACAACTCTTGAGTGTGTCGCCTAGACAAACCATTCTATGGACTGCTGACCCTGGAGGTTAACATTTGTATTGTCTGCTTGACAGCTTGGCATGGCTTTGTTCCCTGGTAGATATCATATCTCACTCACATTTCAAAAGTCTTGTTTACAGCTAGTCACTGTTATCTCTAATCTGCTTATAATTAATTTAATTCAAAATAAAAATGGTACTAGAACAGTGTTCTACTAGATTGCAAATGAATTCATTACTAAAATATGGACACATCACTAAAAGTTCCTCAGTATGTCAGGATGAACTATTCTCAGGACTGCTCACATCACAGGTTAACATTTGCATTGCCAGCTTGGCTTTTTGGCCTGACATTGTACAGATGTGGCAGCTATCATATCTTGCATCAGTTTAAACATGTTGCTTACAGCTAGTCACATGCCACCCAATCGGTTTACTTAAAATTAATTTAAAAAACAATTTTTACATTCAAACTGCTGATTTTTCTTTTGTGTTCCCCCTCAAAAGAATAGCTGACATGTTATGTTGTGGTTTACAACTAGGCTGTGATATCTGTGCCTTTGGCCTAACACAAATCCGAAATCAGTCACCTTTTATAATATTCTTGCTTAGAGGTGGTGGGTCTGTCCTTTTTCCTCCCACAGTGGAGCCCCACAACCCTCACAAGAGTTATCATGACCTTTGATTTGTAAACATTGCTGTTACCACTTATATATGGCCACCACACCACACCACTGAGTGACTTCAGCTTCTGAAGGGCGGCTGATGCATAGCCTGTCTCTTCTGTAGACTTTGTCACAAGCTTTCCATCTGATGTTAGTATTGTCCCTAAATACTTGAATTTGTTGTCTTGGTTAATCATTTTGTTTTCTTCTACTATAATAGACATTTGATATCTTGTTCTTTCTCATCTCATCTTATACTGTCATGCCTTGCGGTGTCAAGGTGAAGTATAATTTGCGGGAAAGTGCCATTTTGTGCGCTGAAATGGGGGATTTCCAGGGACTCTTGTTATTCCCTCTGTCCATTGCCTGCATGGTCAGCCTATTCTTCACTTCCCTCCAGGTCTGTAAATCATTGCTTGCTGGGGTATACTGTTTTTCTTTGACAGCAGCGTCATATGGCTAAATGTGTCATCTCTATGACAGTCTTCTAGCCAACCCTGTGTCATCAGTGACAGGAAAAAAAGATCTTGTGTGTCAGTGTAAACATTATTTCTGTTTTCTTCATTTCTATGGAAAGTAATTTCCATTTAGGTTTTGGGGCTTCATTTTTTGGGTGGAAAAAGGATTGATCTACCCTCCCCCTCGCCCCTTACAAGCATGTCATAAAAGGCAACTAATAAGGGGTATTTCTTTCAAAGTCAGAGTTTATTTGCCCGAGAGGCTAGGAAGCAACAGTATTTATACAAATAAACCAGATGTGTGTAATACATGTGCATGTAACACTCAAGTTATGAAACATGACCAAAGCCCAGAAGCGGATGAACACGTGGAACTTTCCACCAAAGTTTACAGCAGGTCATTGCTAAGAGAGGAGACAAAGAAAATTTTTATGTTTTACAAATTTGTAAATAATAAGTTGAACAAAACTACTGTATGCAGATAGCATTTGGCTGAACTTAAAAAAAAACCAAGAAGATCACAGAACTCTCTGAAGGTGCTCTGTCCCTATCTTCAGCAGCAGGCACCTAGTTCTAGTACTCATGGTTCCAGTAGAAGCCTCAGTATGTCTGTCTGTCCTGTCCCTTGACCCTTGAGTCAGGTCCTCTTGTTACGCCCTGCTGCACCGTTCCTTCCAGACCATGATGATCTTTTGGCTTTTCTATATTTTATGAGTTGAATTTTGTTGAGTTAATTCAAGAACCAACATCACAGCACTAGGGGCTTTCCCATAAGTGCACCATTCCCACCTTCAGCAGCTGGTGCTGAGTCGCCAGTAGCATTAAGATTTTATGTCCCTCTTGCCTTTTCTCTTAGCGTAGAGTATCTGCCAGATCACCTCATCACCCCCCTCCCCTGCATCATTCTCACCAGACTGTCGTGATCCATTTGCTCCTCTGAATTCTACACATTCTTCCACAAGGCTATAACCATGTCTGCCTTATAATGCATCAGTATTCACCAAGTTGTGCAGAGCCATCCAGTCTGTTTAAGCTAACATACAGGCATACCCCGGAGAAAAGATCCAGAAAATGCAGATAGAATAGACTATGATATATGTTTATTTATACATGTAACTATGTATAGTCTTTGAAAACATGTTGCATACTGAACAGGCAAGTAAACTCATACATTCTGGACTAACTAGAAATGTTGCTTCTCGTCCCCTGCCTGTATTGACAGCTCAGACCTGCAGACTGTAACATTCCATAAAGACAAGCAGACGGGTTTGGGCTTACGTCTGACCGGTGGAAATGCAACTGGAATCTTCATTGCTAGTGTGCACCCGAGAAGTGCAGCAGAGAGGGTGGGGCTTCTGGAGGGTGATAAAATCATTCAGGTCAGTCTAATGCTGTCTGTCTGCAGTTATAATGCTATTATGTGAATGCTTAGAGAAAGGTTAAATGGCTTTAGAAAATGGATGGTACGATAGGACTGATTCAATGCCAGTAAAACTAAAGTAATGATTTATAATGAGAAAACTGAAAATCCAATTTTGATTAAATGTTTCAGCAATAGAAGGAGTTGAAGAATTTTTAAACCTCAGAAGTCAAGTTACTCCAGATAAGGAATCTGATAAGGATGTAAATCAAGAATAAACAAAGCAAACCACGTATTAGCCATGCTTTTGCCATGTTTAACATTCAACATTCAACATTGCCATGCTTAACATTTAACATTGCCATGCTTAACATTCAACATTCAACATTGCCATACTTAACATTCAATATTGCCATGCTTAAAAATGATTCAAGTCAAAGAGACTTAGACTGAAGATAAAACTCATATAATACAATGACAATCATCAGAGTTCACTCAGTGTGACTTAACAAAGTTCAACTCAGTTATGCTTAACACTCAAAATGACAGCAGGACATTGCCATGCTTAAACATGACATTTATTCATCAACATAACAGTCATCACTCAGCCATGACTATCACAACATAACATGTCATCACTCAAATGACACTATCATTCAACATAACAGTCATCACTCAGCATGACATCTATCATTCAACATGACAGTCATCACTCAACATGACATCTATCATCAACATAACAGTCATCACTCAGCATGACATCTATCATCAACATAACAGTCATCACTCAGCATGACACCTATCATCAACATAACAGTCATCACTCAACATGACATCTATTATTCAACATAACAGTCATCACTCAGCATGACACCTATCATCAACATAACAGTCATCACTCAGCATGACACTATCATCAACATAACAGTCATCACTCAGCATGACACCTATCATCAACATAACAGTCATCACTCAGCATGACAGTATCATCAACATAACAGTCATCACTCAGCATGACACCTATCATCAACATAACAGTCATCACTCAGCATGACACCTATCATCAACATAACAGTCATCACTCAGCATGACACCTATCATCAACATAACAGTCATCACTCAGCATGACACCTATCATCAACATAACAGTCATCACTCAGCATGACACCTATCATCAACATAACAGTCATCACTCAGCATGACACCTATCATCAACATAACAGTCATCACTCAGCATGACACCTATCATCAACATAACAGTCATCACTCAGCATGACATCATCAACATCAACATAACAGTCATCACTCAGCATGACACATCTATGACACCATATCATCAACATAACAGTCATCACTCAGCATGACAGTCATCATTCAACATAACAGTCATCACTCAGCATGACACCTATCATCAACATAACAGTCATCACTCAGCATGACAGTCATCATTCAACATAACAGTCATCACTCAGCATGACACCTATCATCAACATAACAGTCATCACTCAGCATGACACCTATCATCAACATAACAGTCATCACTCAGCATGACACCTATCATTCAACATAACAGTCATCACTCAGCATGACACCTATCATCAACATAACAGTCATCACTCAACACCTATAACATAACAGTCATCACTCAGCATGACAGTCATCATTCAACATAACAGTCATCACTCAGCATGACACCTATCATCAACATAACAGTCATCACTCAGCATGACACCTATCATCAACATAACAGTCATCACTCAGCATGACATCTATCATCAACATAACAATCATCACTCAGCATGACACCTATCATCAACATAACAATCATCACTCAGCATGACACCTATCATCAACATAACAGTCATCACTCAGCATGACACCTATAACATCAGCATGACAGTCATCATTCAACATAACAGTCATCACTCAGCATGACAGTCATCATTCAACATAACAGTCATCACTCAGCATGACACCTATCATCAACATAACAGTCATCACTCAGCATGACACCTATCATCAACATAACAGTCATCACTCAGCATGACACTATCATCAACATAACAATCATCACTCAGCATGACACCTATCATCAACATAACAGTCATCACTCAGCATGACAGTATCATCAACATAACAGTCATCACTCAGCATGACAGTCATCATTCACATAACAGTCATCACTCAGCATGACACCTATCATCAACATAACAGTCATCACTCAGCATGACACCTATCATCAACATAACAGTCATCACTCAGCATGACAGTCATCATTCAACATAACAGTCATCACTCAGCATGACACCTATCATCAACATAACAATCATCACTCAGCATGACACCTATCATCAACATAACAATCATCACTCAGCATGACACCTATCATCAACATAACAGTCATCACTCAGCATGACACCTATCATCAACATAACAGTCATCACTCAGCATGACACCTATTACAACATAACAGTCATCACTCAGCATGACAGTCATCATTCAACATAACAGTCATCACTCAGCATGACACCTATCATCAACATAACAATCATCACTCAGCATGACACCTATCAACATAACAGTCATCACTCAGCATGACACCTATCATCAACATAACAGTCATCACTCAGCATCATCCATCATCAACATAACAGTCATCACTCAGCATGACAGTCATCATCAACATAACAGTCATCACTCAGCATGACACCTATCATCAACATAACAGTCATCACTCAGCATGACACCTATTATTCAACATAACAGTCATCACTCAGCATGACACTTATCATCAACATAACAGTCATCACTCAGCATGACAGTCATCATTCAACATAACAGTCATCACTCAGCATGACACCTATCATCAACATAACAATCATCACTCAGCATGACACCTATCATCAACATAACAGTCATCACTCAGCATGACACCTATCATCAACATAACAGTCATCACTCAGCATGACAGTCATCATTCAACATAACAGTCATCACTCAGCATGACAGTCATCATTCAACAACAAACATCAGCATGACACCTATCATCAACATAACAGTCATCACTCAGCATGACATCTATCATCAACATAATGACAGTCATCACTCACTCAGCATGACACCTATCATCAACATAACAGTCATCACTCAGCATGACAGTCATCATTCAACATAACAGTCA
Organism: Candidula unifasciata; assembly: GCA_905116865.2. Taxonomy (NCBI): domain Eukaryota; kingdom Metazoa; phylum Mollusca; class Gastropoda; order Stylommatophora; family Geomitridae; genus Candidula; species Candidula unifasciata. The sequence continues at coordinate 66,845 of CAJHNH020000223.1, read as the reverse complement.
TCACTCAGCATGACAGTCATCATTCAACATAACAGTCATCACTCAGCATGACACCTATCATCAACATAACAGTCATCACTCAGCATGACACCTATCATCAACATAACAGTCATCACTCAGCATGACAGTCATCATTCAACATAACAGTCATCACTCAGCATGACACCTATCATCAACATAACAGTCATCACTCAGCATGACACCTATCATCAACATAACAGTCATCACTCAGCATGACACCTATCATCAACATAACAGTCATCACTCAGCATGACAGTCATCATTCAACATAACAGTCATCACTCAGCATGACACCTCATCATCAACATAACAGTCATCACTCAGCATGACACCTATTATTCAACATAACAGTCATCACTCAGCATGACAATCATCACTCAGCATGACATCTATCATTCAACATGACAATCATCACTCAACATGACATCTATCATCAACATAACAGTCATCACTCAGCATGACACCTATCATCAACATAACAGTCATCACTCAGCATGACACCTATCATCAACATAACAGTCATCACTCAGCATGACCACCTATCATAACATAACAATCATCACTCAGCATGACATCTATCATCAACATAACAATCATCACTCAGCATGACACCTATCATCACAATCATCACTCAGCATGACATCTATCATCAACATAACAGTCATCACTCAGCATGACACCTATCATTCAACATAACAGTCATCACTCAGCATGACAGTCATCATTCACATAACAGTCATCACTCAGCATGACACCTATCATCACATAACAGTCATCACTCAGCATGACATCTATCATCAACATAACAATCATCACTCAGCATGACACCTATCATCAACATAACAGTCATCACTCAGCATGACAGTCATCATTCAACATAACAGTCATCACTCAGCATGACAGTCATCATTCAACATAACAGTCATCACTCAGCATGACACCTATCATCAACATAACAATCATCACTCAGCATGACATCTATCATCAACATAACAGTCATCACTCAGCATGACAGTCATCATTCAACATAACAGTCATCACTCAGCATGACACCTATTATTCAACATGACAGTCATCACTCAGCATGACACCTATTATCCAACATAACAGTCATCACTCAGCATGACACCTATTATTCAACATAACAGTCATCACTCAGCATGACACCTATTGTTCAACATAACAGTCATCACTCAGCATAACACCTATTATTCAACATAACAGTCATCACTCAGCATGACAACTATTATTCAACATAACAGTCATCACTCAGCATAACACCTATCATCAACATAACAATCATCACTCAGCATGACATCTATCATCAACATAACAATCATCACTCAGCATGACACCTATCATCAACATAACAATCATCACTCAGCATGACATCTATCATCAACATAACAGTCATCACTCAGCATGACAGTCATCATTCAACATAACAGTCATCACTCAGCATGACAGTCATCATTCAACATAACAGTCATCACTCAGCATGACACCTATCATCAACATAACAATCATCACTCAGCATGACACCTATCATCAACATAACAATCATCACTCAGCATGACACCTATCATCAACATAACAGTCATCACTCAGCATGACAGTCATCATTCAACATAACAGTCATCACTCAGCATGACAGTCATCATTCAACATAACAGTCATCACTCAGCATGACACCTATCATCAACATAACAATCATCACTCAGCATGACATCTATCATCAACATAACAGTCATCACTCAGCATGACAGTCATCATTCAACATAACAGTCATCACTCAGCATGACACCTATCATCAACATAACAATCATCACTCAGCATGACATCTATCATCAACATAACAGTCATCACTCAGCATGACAGTCATCATTCAACATAACAGTCATCACTCAGCATGACAGTCATCATTCAACATAACAGTCATCACTCAGCATGACAGTCATCATTCAACATAACAGTCATCACCCAGCATAACAATCATGAGAGTTTACTCAACATAACAATCATGAGAGTTTACTCAACATAACAATCATGAGAGTTTACTCAACATAACAATCATGAGAGTTTACTCAACATAACAATCATGAGAGTTCACTCAACATAACAATCATGAGAGTTCACTCAACATAACAATCATGAGAGTTTACTCAACATAACAATCATGAGAGTTCACTCAACATAACAATCATGAGAGTTTACTCAACATAACAATCATGAGAGTTTACTCAACATAACAATCATGAGAGTTTACTCAATATAACAATCATGAGAGTTTACTCAACATAACAATCATGAGAGTTCACTCAACATAACAATCATGAGAGTTCACTCAACAGTCATCAGAGCTCATTCAATATAACAATCATCACACAACATGACAGTCAAGTGTGTGTAATCCAGTATAATAATTACCAGGACACTGTGGAAACTACAATAATGTCCCTTCAGAAGCTGATTTTATTGAATGAGATGTTAATTTGTCAACCTGGGAGTTCCGGGGCCACATTGTGGGGGAAACAAGAATTTACCCACTGTCTCCCCAACAAGCATGTTGTAAGCATCAACTAATTTTGGACACCCTTATGGATGAAACACTCAGGTTCTGGAACAAAACTAAATAAAGTCTAGAGTTGGACAGACACCCAGAACTTTCCACTGGTGAACACTGTGAACTTTCCAGCCGGTGAACACGAACAAGAAGAAGAATTCATTTCTGTCATTCAATCTAGTCAGCCCTCTTAGCATACTTTATGAAATCATCATCGTGTGCCTACTCAGTAAACATCTCTCATGATCACCAGAATCATAGGTCAGGATTTTTCTTGTTCTGCCTGAGCCAGGTGGAAAAGTCATTTTTTTTTCTTTGTCTTTTCCCATTAGGTTTGCTAATTGTCACGAAGTTTCAGGTTGTATCCCTTTGCGTATCATCTTGGTGAGAGATGTTCTTCTATTCTATGACTTTTCTCAAGGTCAGAAATCACAACTGTTAACTGTGTTTGTTGTTCTAGGCAAACAATCGGGTCATGACCGGGATGATTAGAGAAGAGGCTGTGTCATATTTGAGCAGCCTGGAAGGGCAGGTCACTCTTGCAGTTCAGTACAGGAAAGAAGGTTTGTGTCACTGACTGATCATGTAGTTTCTAATTGCTAAAATATGTGCTGGGTCATTTGTTTGAAACATTAGTAAAATATAAACTGTGTCTGGTGCTTGAAACACTTGTAAAATCTAATCTTGGCCTGCTATTTGAAAAAGCAGTAAAATATATGCTGGGTCAGTTGCTTGAAACACCAGTAAAATATGTTTTCAGTCTTTTGTTTGAAACACCAGTAAAATATGTGCTAGGTCAGTTGTTTTTAACACCTGTAAAATATGTGCCGGGTCAGTTGTTTGAAATACCAGTAAAATATGTGCCGGGTCAGTTGTTTGAAACACAGGTAAAAAATGTGCTAGGTCAATTGTTCAAAACACCAGTAAAATATGTGCCTGGTCAGTTGTTTGAAACACCAGTAAAATATGTGCCGGGTCAGTTGTTTGCAACACCAGTAAAAAATGTGCTAGGTCAGTTGTTTAAAACACCAGTAAAATATGTGCTTGGTCTATTACTTAAAACACCAGTAAAATGCGCTTGGTCTATTTTTAAAAACACCAGTAAAATAGGTGCTTGGTCTATTATTTAAAACACTAGTAAAATATGTGCTGGGTCCACACCAGTAAAATATGTGCTCGGTAAGTTGTTTAAAACACGAGTAAAATATGTGGTGGGTCAGTTGTGTTAAACACCAGTAAAATATGCGCTTGGTCTATTATTTAAAACACCAGTAAAATATGTGCTGGGTCCACACCAGTAAAGTATGTGCTGGGTCAGTTGTTTGAAATACAAGTAAAATATGTGCTGGGTGAGTTGTTTGAAATACAAGTAAAATATGCACTGGGTGAGTTGTTTGAAACACCAGTAAAATATGTGCTGGGTCAGTTGTTTGAAACACCAGTAAAATATGTGCTGGGTCAGTTGTTTGAAACACCAGTAAAATATGTGCTGGGTCAGTTGTTTGAAATACGAGTAAAATATGTGCTTGGTCTATTATTTAAAACAATTGTAAAATATGTGATGGGTCTATTGTTTGAAACATCAGTAAAATATGTCATGAGTCAGTTTTGTTTGAAACACCAGTAAAATATGTGCTGGCTCAGCTGTTTGAAACACCAGTAAAATATTTAATGGGTCTGTTGTTCAAACACCACTAAAATATATCAGTGATCCATTTATAACAACACTATAGCATAAATTGTTGCACTGCATGAAAAGAATGAACTGTTAAGACTGACCCGAATATTTGATTTAACACACAGGTTATCTGTGATGATGTCAGTGAATTTGTTTGATGTGAAAAATAAAAATTTCTGATACTTCCAGCTTATATTCTAAGCACAGAGAAAAAAACTTGATTACTTTAGAACATCCTTTTTCTAGACTAATTTTTCATATTCACTACTGATTATATTATCTATCATTTTATGAATTATGTTCTCTTTTTGCATATTTCTTTCAGAATATGATCGTATCATAGCAAGCAATGAAGCTGGGGACTCTTTCTTTGTCAGGTTTGTGTCTGCTTTGACTCATGCTTGATTTCATGCTTGATTTCATGCTTAATTTCTTGCTTGATTTCATGTTAAATTTCAGTCTGGCATTTTTATACTGCATTTATTTCCCTGAAATACAATTATTTTCTCTTCAAGTGTACAGGCAGAGAGATTTGTTGGTTCTTCACAAATGGGTTGTGAATTTGTACGTGGCAAGCTAGATGTGCTCTAGGCCCTTTGGATGCAAGTGAACAATGTGGAACCACAAATAAATCATGATAGCCTGCAGAGAATGTTACAGCTAGGAGTGACCAGGGAAGCTCTTCGATGTTCTGCACTCAGAAGAAAGACAAGATGGACATATAATCAAACTGCTTCTGGTACCATTAGAGTTGAAACTCGTTGAAGATAAGGACGGAACCATTATGGGAATGTCCTAAGTGCTGTGATATCAGTTCTTGGCTCAACAATCAGCACTGTCTTCAAGAGCTTACAGGGTTTTCTCATTTTTTCTCTCTATGACTCTTTCTCTCTGAACATTTATTTAGTACCTTAATTCTCCCAAAGAACACTTAAAAAAAAAAAAAACAAGCCATGACCCTGCTGGAATTCTAGAAAACTCCTTGAAAGAATAAAAGGAACAGTGTTACACAGGTCACCAATAAATAAAAAGATATCTGAAGGTAGCAGTCAGTATACATGAATAGGGTGAAACACTAAATGGAATACATTCCTTGGGGCCTAAACAAATATGTATGGAGTGACTCCTACTGTGACCTTATGACCTCTATTACTGAGGTTCACAGGAAAATTTGACATCAGCTTAGCTATAACAAAAAAAAAAAATCAATTTGGCTCAAAGTAAAATCATCCTAAATGCTATTTTCTGGTAATGTATTCATATCCTGCATTGCTAAATGTTTGGGCAGGCATGAAAACAGCGGTAGCATTAACTATGCATCTTGTTAAGTTGAAAATCCTCCATTTACAGGGAATTAGACCCAACGTAATTGTCAGTTTTGTGGCCTATGGTTTCATTATGGGTTCCAGGGCCCAGTTGTGGGGGCAACAGGAATCAACCCACTGCTTCCCCCACAAGCCTGTTGTAGGAATAGACTTATTAGGAGCTTCCAACGAAGTCATTGTGCTAATGCCTGAGAGACAAGGAACCAACAGTCTGCATACACATAAGCCAAATCTGTAAAACAGATGTGCACGCAACACTGAGGTTCTGGAACAAGACCAAAGTTCAGACATGGACAGCAACCAGAACTTGCCGCCAGAGTTTACAGCTGGTAAACGTGAAGAAGAAGAAGTGACGTATGGGGGAGAAAGGGTTAAAGTAGTCTGCAACAGATACTGCTAGTGAAGTGTAGAATGTTTGGCTTTCATTTATAATAGGCTATTACATTTGACGTGGTGTGGCCATCCTTCTTTCCTTGTTTTTAAAAACTGTACTTGTCAGGAAGAGAAAAAATCTGCTTCTTGCGAAGGTTACATCCTCACCACTGTCATGGCAAACAAGCACACTCATCGCTGTGACAAGTTATTTCTGGGGTTTTGTTACATTGTCATATGTATGGTTTTAAAGCACACTCATCACTGTGACAAGTTATTTCTGGGGTTTTGTTACATTGTCATATGTATGGTTTTAAAGCACACTCATCGCTGTGACAAGTTATTTCTGAAGTGAGCACAGGGATTTGTTACATTGTCCAATATGACATGGTTTTAAAGCACACTCATCGCTGTGACAAGTTTATTTCTGGGGTTTTCCAGTTCAAGACATTCGTCATATGTAAAACAATTTTAAAGCACACTCATCACTGTGACAAGTTATTTCTGGGTTTTTATTACATGTCATATGTATGGTTTTCAAAGCACACTAGGGACATCGCTGTGACAAGTTATTTCTGGGGTTTTGTTACATTGTCATATGTACTGGTTTTAAAGCACACTCATTATAGACTCAGCCTTACTGTCTTTGCAAAACAGTGGATACATTGTCAGTCTTAGACTTCAGACATTTCTATACAAATTATTTCTGGGTGGATGAGCAAGTTGGCAGGAAAAAAACAAAGTCTCAAAACTTTGAAAGAGACACAAGGAAGCTGTGGAGGCTAGTAAAGCAACTTCATGAAGTGAGCACAGGAATTTCTCCAAATACCCCAATATATACAGAGGGAGCCATCCTAACAGGAAAACAAACGGCAGACCACTTTTCAGATTTATTTGCTGATGACAGCAAAATTGATGTTAGTCCAGAGAAGCTCAAGAGAATCGACAACACTCAAGACAAAACAATATAATTCCCGAGGTACTGGCGGCACCAATTACATCTAGCATGTTAGCAATAACGAAGCTAAAAATGGGAAAGTCTCCTACATTGGATGAAATAACCAATGAAATGATCAAGAACCTAGGGACAACAGCCACAACAGATTTTTGATGATTGTTAGGCAAGTGGCAAGGTTCCCCAGATATGGAGAGAAGCAATCATGATACTTCTTCTAAAACCAGGAGGAGACAGTACCAATGCCTCCAGTTATAGACCAATCAGCCTTACCAGCTGTCTTTGCAAAACAGTGGATACATTGTCAGTCTTAGACTTCAGTGGGACATGGAAAGTGAAAACATCTTCAGACAGGCAGGCTTTAGACAGTGATATTTCACAAAAGATCAGACAATTTACCTCTCTCAAGAAATTGAAGATGCTTTCCAAGAAAAGAAGCTGGTGCTTGTGGCATGAATAGATCTGAAGAAAGCCTTTGATAAGGTCTGGAAAGAAGGTTTCATGAAGAAACTGAGAGACGGCAAAGTAAATGGCAAAATGTACAGATGGGTAAAATCATACTTGTATAACAGAAGAGCCTGAGTACATATAGACGGACTCAAGAGCAAGAAATTCTTGCTTTGCCATAGTGTCCCCCAAGATGGTGTCCTGTCCCCAACACTGTTTCTGGTCTATATCAACAACCTATTTGGTAAACTACCCCATCGTATTAATGCTGCAATGTGTGCTGACAACATGGTACTATGGTGCACAAATAAATCTGCAACAGTGGCCACTAGACTGCTGCAAAGATCCATAAATGCAATGGCTGCATGGGCTGATAAATGGTATGTCAGCATCAACATATACAGGTGTGGCACCACCCTCTTCACCTCCTCCCCTAAACAAAAATCAGGCGTCATTCAGATAAGTGGAATACCACTAAGGAGCCCATATACCTCAGACTAATGTTTGATGATAGGTTAACATCGAGAAAGCACATCAACAAGACAGCAACCAAACCCAGAAGAAAGATAGATATCTATTCTAAAAAAACTAAGTGGAAAAACATGGGGTGCAAAATGGGAAAATACTTAGGAAAGTCTATTAACAAAGTGTATAATCACACCTTGAACACAGGTAAGCTGCATGGAGTTCAGCATTAAAGACCACACTACAAAAGTTAGACAAGGTGAAAATCAAGCGCTAGAGTCATAACAGGCAGGATAAAATCAACACCTATAGCTACAATTTTTATAGCTTCCCATTAATGAAAAGTTAAAATACTAATGTATGTAAACATTTCTAATTCCTTCAGCGTCTGTGTAAATTTAGCAATTGTGTTACATGTGGTATTTTATGTTATATTGAGGCTGTGGCTAATTGTCTTGACTAACATGTGGTATTTTATGTTATATTGAGCCTGTGGCTAATTGTCTTGACTAACATGTGGTATTTTATGTTATATTGAGCCTGTGGCTAATTGTCTTGACTAACATGTGGTATTTTATGTTATATTGAGCCTGTGGCTAATTGTCTTGACTAACATGTGGTAATTTATGTTTCATATTTTAGCCTGTGGCAGAGCTAATTGGATCATTGACTAACATGTGGTAATTTAAAAGTTATATTGATTTCAATTCCTAATTGTCTTGACTAACATGTTGTCTGGCCCGGTGCTTTAAGTTTCTTCATATTGAGCATCTGTGGCTAATTGTCTTTGACTAACATGTGGTATATACTCTATCTGTTAATTATATTAGCCTGTCCCATTAATAAGTTCACCATCTTTTGACTAACATGTGGTACGTTTTTCCTGTTAACATATTGATCCTGTGGCTAATTGTCTTTCCTGTAATTTTCATGTGGTAATTGATTCAGTTAGGCTATTGAGCCACTGGCTAATTGTTTTTGACTAGAGTATGTGGTAATTCTTTGTTATATTGAGTCTGTGGCTAAGAATGTCTTGACTAACATTTCTTTAATTTCTATGGGTTATATTGAGCCTTTTGATGTCTGCTGAATTGTCTTGACTAACATGTGGTATGTTTCATGTTGTATATTTCCATTGCAGCCTGTTTTGTACAGTGACATTGTACTTTTGACCTAAACATGTGGTAATTTAAGTTATATTGAGTCTGTGGCTAATTGTCTTGACTAACATGTGGTAATTTAAGTTATATTGAGTCTGTGGCTTATTGTCTTGACTAACATGTGGTAATTTATGTTATATTGAGCCTGTGGCTTATTGTCTTGGCTAACATGTGTGTGAATGTTTTTGTTTTTCTTTCTGTAAACAGAACACATTTCAAACATACTGCCTCAGACGCAGAAACTGAGCATTCATTTCAGGTTGGTGACATTTTCCATGTCAAGGACACACTGTTTCGTGGTATCGGTGGCTCATGGTTGGCAATCAGAATTTCAGATGGTCTCAAGAAAAACAGAAAAGGAACTATCCCTAACAGTAAAACGTATGTGTCTGTGTATGTGGTTGTGTACGTGTATACAGCTTGTTTAGTTCACATTTGCTTTTGCTAATATCCTAATTTACTGATATTCTAATTTACTGATATTGTAGAGGATTTGCAAAAAAACAGACTGAGGTTTGTAGGTGTAATCTCTTTAAGGTAATTTGTAAATCCTCTTAAGAGATTACTAACCACGTTTAGCATTTTTCGGCCCCTGTATGGTTTTACAGTGTATTTATATGTTAATAGTTTGTAATTCATTTCCTAATGACACTTTTAGTAAAATCATATACTGCTAAATTGACACCAGTGGCTGTAAAAATCAATACATAGGGGTTTGTGAAACTGCATATACAAGCTGCAGATTTGTTGTTGTTTCAGAAACATATTGTTTACATTTGAAAAGTGGTTGATAGATTAAACAATATTATTTTCAAAATGATTTTCAAAACTACACTTAAAATATAATAACCCTGACACTCTACATTCCTACAATCTGTTAGATTAAGTACATAATCTGACAAAATTAAATAATTAAAGGTCACTGATAAGCAAAAATATCCATTGTTGAAATATATATAATCATCTGGGGCCTTGCCGACTGGGGTGGGCGATCATGCCTCTCCACAATCTTAGATCTCCTGCAGCCTCTGTATCAGTTCGTGGCTGACACACTTTCTTGCCATGCAACAAAAATGTCAAGAATCTTTTCTCATTATCTTCCTCTATCCCTCCTTCACCAAATCTTTCCAGTGGTCACAACATCTTCCATTTTCCCTCTTCTCATAACATAGCGAAAAAATGATGACTGTCTGCTTCTGATGTCTGTGATAAGTTTGTAGCAGAGCTTTGTTCTTTGTGTATGATTGGATTTAATTTGATTCAAAAACTGACATTACAGCACTCAGTGCATTCCCATAAGTGCTACGTCCCTCCATCTTCAGCAGCCAGCGAAGAGATCCATTGGCATTCTGATTAAACGTCGGTCTTGCCTTTCCTCTGCGCCTTGAGCATCTGCCACAACCTCTCGTCACTTCCCCCTGCATCAGTCTCACCAGACATTGGTGATCCATCTGCTCCTCCGAACTGTACACGCTCTCCCACTAAGATACTCGTCTGCCTTATCATGCATCAGTATTCCACCAAGTTGTGCAGAGCCAGCTAGTCTGTCTGTCTGTTCATTTCCCAACACACTGGTGTGCTTAAGTGAAAAAATCCAGACAGTACTCCTCACCTGTGTCCTCCGCAGCGAGGCATGCCACTCTGCACAAAGCATGCCTGTCCTGATCTTCCTCAGCATGCTTTCTGAGTTAGTTACAATCATGATGTGTGTGTGTGTGTGTGTGTGTGTGTGTGTCGTGTTTTCTAACCAGCGGAAAGCTGCAGTGACCGCCTCCACCTCCATTCTTAAGCTAGATGTTGTGGTTTCATATGCTAGGCTTTCCTGCACCAAATGTCGACCATTAACTTTTGCTAAGAAACCCCAAGCACTTCTTTTGCCTCTAGACACTGAACCTTCTGTGTAAACGATCATATCCTCTGAGCAAGCATTATTTTGAATTAATTGCTGAATTTCCACCTCTGTGGCACCTGCTGGCCAGTCTCCGCATTCCCGGCTCAGTGTGATTATGACCCTACACAAGTCTGACTGTTCAGGTTGGCACTTTGACCCACTCCTCTCCTCGCCTAATGTTCTCAAGGATGCAAACCTGTCTGATTGTGTCTTCTACCTGAGCCATCCATGACTTTCTTTTTATCAGCCGCTGACCCTTAACACAGAACTTTCATGCAAAGGGTGGTCTGTGTCTGCAGCTACCCTGAGATATGACTTCACCTGCAGCACTTTGTGCCTACCTGCAACAGTCAACTGACCAAGGATGTATCACATACACACCACTGAGGTGTCTCTGGTGCAACCCAGAATGACCCACATAGCTGCATTCTATGTGCTCTAGTTTGTCCATCTGACTCTTTGAGACGGTAAGAAGTCCCAGGCCATAATCAACCACTGACAGGATCAAGTGCTGATATAGTGTGAAAAGCATTCTCTGCTTTATGTCAAAAAAAAGAGTACTGCAGGAAATTGTCCTGCTTGCTAGGGAAGGGGCAATGGATGCCACGTAGGAGTCTTATGCCTGGTGCTGCCCTGCACGCCCGCCAGATGTCCAACGTTCATTACCAGCTCACCCGTGGCCATCCATTTCCTCAGCACGTTGGCTTACCTTAAACTTAGGGGTTCATATTTGGAGTTTGCCGTCTCCTAGATGGACTGCTGTCCAAAACTAATGGGTTCCATCTACCTGGGGAAAGGGACTATAGCGCCCCGAACCGCTTCGCAGGCACGTCTCCGAGCATATGAGGTATTTTATAAGTATTTCAGATCCCACCCTGAAATCTTGCCGTGCCCTCTGTGCCCACCCCCAGTTGGTCTGCGGCTGCTTATTAGGTATCCACAGCTAACCTTTATATCTAGAGACTGTTTCACAGTCCACCACCAGTGGACGTGCTGGTTTGGGGATGGTCGCCCCAGCTTTACACAGTCTTTGCATATATTGATGTCACATCCAGGTTCGCCTTTAGTTTGCTACAGAAGAAGTCAATTGAAAAGGTATAGATAAGATGAAAGATAGTCGTGTCGATAGTGGTGATGAAAATGATGTCTTGCTTGATGCTTGCTTCTCACATCTCTGATATTTTTTAAATAAATGTCTGTAAACAACTTTCTTTTCAATGCACTGTCTTTATTGTGATACTTCAGTAATGTCACAAATAACCTCATGATATTCTGAACGGCCACTGTTTTATTATATGGTTACAAACTCTTGAGGTCGCACTGTGTTTTTCATCTCTAATTACTTTGCGAACTGTCTCCAGTGTCTGTAGCTGCCAACTGGCTTCAAGTGCTGTCTGGTACTTACGGCTTAATCGTCGACTCTTCACATCCTAATAGTGTTTCTACCTAATGTGTCTCTGTTGACGATGGATCCATGTATCTTGTGTATTGTCTTTGTAGCTTGATGTCTTGTTTCATGTCTCCTCTTTAGTGTCTGTCTTTGAGGCTCCATGTGACTAGTTCCTTTGCTTCCAAGTCTCGACTGAAGGATTCTCTTTAAGAGTCGATGTTACTAGTCCCTCCTCTTCTGAGTTTTGTTGAATGAATGATTTTCCAAATGGTTTCTCACTTATTATTTATACTGAGATGCTGGAATGCATGGTATTTGTTTTCTACTCTTCTAGAAATTTCTAGTACGTCTCAAAATGTTTACTGTGTGCATTCTCACATGGGATTTTCTAATTGCATCTCGATTGCATCAGATTTCATCATCTAATTCTGCACCGAAATATACTAATTAAATTGATAGCTGGCCTCATGGAGACTTCCAGAAAGCCAGTACAACTGGGTTTCACTTTGGTAGGGCACATCAAAATTACATCATATACTATTTATAGATTATTTAATTGCAAAATATTTCTCTGCTAAAAAAAAAAACAATAGTTTTAGAAAGGAATGTCAAGATTATCAAACTTGATGATTATTCTAACTATGTGCAATATCCTAACTCCTGACAAACAAGTATAGAGGTCTCCCTGTTACAAATTGTCTTTGGGCTCCCGCCTCTTTCAAATCCTCTTGGTTGCTGTTTTTTGGCTGTATTTTAAGAATTTTTCTGTAAAACCACATCTCTGAGGCCTAACAAAATTGTTTGGCCTGTCTACCGATTGTCCATATGTTAAAACTGGATGTATGTAGCAAGCAAGAACTCTTTTTCTAACTCTCAATGACAAGGATATATTGCACAAGATATTCTTCATTTTATAAAATTCAGTTTTTGCCTGTCCTATTCTGTTTCCTATCTTCATCTGATGTTATCCATGTGCCCAGATACTTAAATTTCTGTACTTGTCCCAAAATAACACCACTGACTTTTCTTAAAACACATTTTGGAATAATTCTTTTCTTTGATACCACCATTACTTTTGCCTTTCCTTTATTCAAACTGACCATTCTTCCACTTTCTGCTACCACAATGTTTATAATTTCCTGTAGTTCATCTGACCTTTTGCTATCAGCATAACTTATATTGTTTATATTATGCCCACCAATCACAATTCTGGGCATATCAGGTAAAGATCTCATGATTTATTTACTGTATAATGAAAACAAATCAGGTGACAGTACACATTGAAATATATATATCTGTATATAAATATATATGTATGTATATATTAGGATATGTGGATATGTATAAATTTGTATCCACATACCCTAATTATCTCTCTCCCTCTCTCTCTCTCTCTCTCTCTCACACACACACAAAACACACCCACCCACGCGCACACACAAACACACACATGTTTATATATATATATATATATATATATATATATATATATATATATATATATATATATATATATATATATATATATATATATATAAAAATATATTATCCTAATTTTGACTGAGATTTGTTAAACAGTATATTGTTATTTGAATTACTGCTAGAATGTGAAGACTGTAACAATTGAGCCAGTATGCAGGAGCATGAATATAAGATGGAAGATTGACAGTTGAGTGGAATCAAGATTTCAAAAGGAAAATAGACTCGTGTATTAACTGGATTTTGGTCACAGGCATGAGGAAAAGTCCTATGTGATGTTTATAAGGAGATACTTCATTCCTCACCTAGGGCGCCAGCCTTCTCTGTGCTGATTTTACGGAACCTCGTGCAAAACTCGTGCTGCACGTCCCTGTTGTGTGCCACGGATGATGTATCAAATGAGCAATAACAGAGCGGGCAGGGAAGTTAGTATCCCCCAGAAATGTAGTGTCCAGCCTGCCCCCAAAAGCATAGGTGAAAACATCTATTAAAACTCATTTGTAACATGAGTAAAGTCTGCTTGCTAATGTACCACTAAATGACAACTCTTGGTTAAAAGCCTCTCGAGTGAAAGAAAAAACTGAACTGCTGAGACTTGGCCCTTGACCAAGAGATTTGCCAGCAGCTTAGACGAGTAACATCTCCTGTTGGCTGTTTCTTGCCGGAAAATCTTGTCTACGTACATCCTGTTAATTATCAATGTCGTCATCACTGCAAAAAGGTACACCATGACAGCCACTATCAGCCTGCTGGGTAGGCTCAAATGAACAACAAAGGTACATCCTATGACACACCAGCAAAATCTCAATGTCTGATCGTCATAAATCCTACTGATTGGCAAAAAAGTTTAAATATCTGTATCCTTCGATCACTTGCTAGAGTGTTAAGACGAAACATGTGAGGCCATGATCCAGGCCTCTCCATACTTAAGTGCTGTGCGCAAAATTAAACCATGTTAAAGGTGTCTAACAGGATGAAGAAGAATGTAACTGCAGGCTGCCCCTTACTGATCTCCGGAGGGTACAGCTTGTGATAAGTGGACAGTTTAACATACAGTTGTGAAGTTGAGCAGTCATGTGCAGGAAGTGATGATTTCTTAGGTGAGTCCAGAACCAGAGCTTCATGTGTCGACTCTACATTTATGGAAGCTTCCTTGAATGGCGGGAAATGCCCATGATGTGCCCCTGCCTTCCCCTGAAGGCTGCCAAGTCTACACGTGGTTGCCCTAAAGGGGTTATCCGGGGGCAACATCTGTAGATAAAGAGATGAAGAGGATACCACACAAATGAGGCAACATTATGTGCCACGAAACAATGGCCACAGTCATCCTAAAGATAGGATTGACATTTTCCTTTAAAATCAGAGTACATCTGCCCGAGAGACAGGAAACACAGTAAAACGGATGTACATGCAAAACTCAGGTGCTGTACAAAGCCAGAAGTCCAAATGGATAAACAACCAGGACTTTCTGCAGGAATTTACAGCCAGTGAACAAGAAGAAGAAAAAGAAGAAGAAGACATGGCCAGTTATTCAGTGAGTGTTTCTACCAAACTCTGAGACCAGTGCTAAACATGAAAGTGGTCTGCATTGAAAGATAGGAAACTCATTACAGCTGATATAAAATGAGTGAAAAAAGCTGCTAGCTTCAGTAGAAGAGACATAATTTGAAATATCAGAAGAGTAATTGGTCACACACAATTTATAAACAAATAAATCGATTTGGAAATCTTACAAAAATAAACTCCCATGAGTTTCTAGCTTATGCCTATAGTAATAAAACTATATTTCTGTGTCATATCATTGAAGCAGCATACAGCTTCTTTTTTTAAAAAATCTTTTCTTTATTATGTAGTAAGTACCTTTTGAAAAAGGGAGCCACAGTAACACATTTGTCTTCCAGCACAGTTGTCATGTATTTGAATCCCCTTTCAAACTGAGGTCTATTACAAATTGACCTAGACTCCTGGGTGACCCAGCCTAAAGTGGATATAAGGAAATATTCTGGGAAGTAAATGTCACAGGGTACATCGGATGCCTGGTAACCTATACAAACATGGTGCTAGCACACTGTATACATATATTATGTGAAACCACAAAAATCTTTTTTTTGTCTTTATACTTTGTGATGGGAAAGAACAAATCTGTTAATTTATTTACTGTAACATGAAAAAACAGATAATTGTTGATTTATATGTGATTTCACGTGAAACCACAAAGATCTGTTCATTTCTTTACACCGTGTGATGGGAAAGAATACATCTGTTCAATTTATGTAATATAAAATGTTCTTCTTCTTCACTTCCTCTTTTACCGCTGTGGGTGTCGAGGAGATATAAGGTTCTGTTTCTAGCTCTTCTGGCTGCCTCGACCATAGGCACATCGTGCTGTTGTAGAGTTTCTCTGATGTTATCCTTCCATCTTGTTCTTGGTCTACCCCATGCTCTACGTCCTTCTTCTCTTTCCATGTATGCTTTGTATGGTATGGTGTCACAAGGCATTCTCTCTAAGTGGGCAAACCATTTCACTTGCTGTCTTTGTATGTAATCCAGAATTGGTTCTGTGCCGACTTGTTCTCTTATGATCTCATTCCTGATCTTATCTCTTATGGTCACCCCTACAGCCCTTCTCAGACATCTCATTTCCGTGGTTACCAATTTTCTTTTATGGTTTGTTGTGAGTGACCATGTCTGGCACTGGTAGCATAGAGTTGGAATAAATATGCTTTGAATAAGATGTCTCTTTGTGCTGATTGGGATTGTCTTATGCTGTAAGAGGGAGGCTAGCTGTCCCAATACTTGGTTTGCTTTACTGCATCTAATGTCAATTTCTTTATCTAATTTCCCATCTTCGGTAAATGTAGTTCCCAGATATTTAAACTCAGATGCCTGTTTATTGCCTTTGCACTCTATTGCTATGTTTAGATCTGTCTTCTTTTTTCATATTGACATTACTTCTGTCTTTTCAGTGTTGATTCTCATATTATTTGTTTTACATTCTTCATTCATGGATGTTAGATGTTGTTGCAATTTCATGGCTGTATCTGCTATCAAGGCCTGGTCATCTGCAAAGAGTAATTCGTTGATCTTACTAAGATCTTCATTCATGGGCTTTTCATTCTTGCATATACTGTCGATGTAGGTGATAAACAGCAGTGGTGATAGGACACACCCCTGTCTTACTACAGATGTCACTGTGAATGGATGAGATGTTCCCTGATTTATTCTAACTACACTTCCTATATAAAATGTTAAACAACAAATATGTGTTAATTGATATGGGATATCATATGAAAGAACATACATATAATTTCTGAATTATGTCATGTGAAATAAAATATATCTATTTCTTTTCACACTTGATACAGTGCAGAAATGTTCAAGTCTCAACAGAGAGAAGACAGTGACAAGGAGAACTTTCCTAATAGGGGAAGAGGCAGTTTGTTCAGAAGGAGATCAATCTCACGTCGATCCAAGTCATTGGGCAGAGACTGCTGGGAGCGAATAATTTTTGGTAAGTCAGATAAATTCACTAATGTCATGTAAAGGACCCTCTTTCAGGTCCTAAGACGTGTTTGAACATTTAGTGCTGGATACCAGTTTTATAGACCAGTCGGCACTTGGTAGTTGATGTGATAAACATCATGCCCGCCCCCTTTACTTCCAGGGCTTTCCTTGGTATCTGTTTTAGACAGGGTCGACCTGGGAGCCGCGGTTATTTAAAAAAAAAAAATTATGTTTTGGATTTGAACGCATGACCTTCATATGGGTGTCTAGCAGTTACGCCACAGCAGCTTCCACCTATTTTTTGTGAATCTTGTAGAAATATCAGAGTACTAGAAAAATCACAGAGTTTATGCTCCATGAAGATCTGTTCAGTATAGTATTGCAGAGTCCAAGTGTTTGATGTCTAGATGATACACATGGGATACTGTTGACTTCATTGCACTGGGTGTGTCTCACATGGTACAGAATGCAAGCCATCTGCTGAGAACATTATACAAGGTCACGGTTGAGAGAATTGACTTTATCGGACTGTGTGTGTCACATATTGTACAGACTCAGTACTTAGATTGGCTAGCCTCCTGCCCTGAGCATCACACAGCACATGAATACCATAGCTCCAGCGATGATCCCTAGAGATTTTTGTGAAAAATTGCACTCATGGGCCAAACCACGCTTGCTTGAAGTGAGTCCACCATCCTCAGATTGTGTGACAAGTGGCTCAACCACTTTGCCTTGAAGATGACTAGTAGACACAAGATATTGGAGACACTCTGGGCATGGACAAACATGAACAGAGAAATTGGCAAGGAACCAGAATGCTTTCCGACAAACTCCAGAAGCAATGAATTCTTCTATAACATGGCAGACACTGTGGATGCTCTGACTGGTCTGGTTATGAGTGAGATTATCTTCACAGCACTCCGGACACATCCATAGGTGCTCAGATTCCCCTCTCAACGTATTCATCAGCGTCATGCTTCTCATGCTTGGCTTTGCCGATCTTTACTCCCAATTTGCGTATTCTTAGTAGTGATGTGGACACGTTGCTTCCAAAATCCTCAGAATGTCCTATCTCTCTAAGGGCATTGACAATGTCTGCGTGATCCATGGGCCGGCCATCTTCCATTAATGCAGCACCTGCCAGTCTATCAGCTCCCCATATCTTCCTGGTGTTGTACCAACATTAGCTGTGTTTGTGTATGTTATCTGCTCTTCTCATGTCTTTATGGGGTCTAAGATGTCTGTACCAACATTAGGAATTAGCTGTGTGAGTGTGTGTTTGTTGTCTACTCTCCTCTTGTCTTTATGGGGATTGAGGTGTATGTAACAATATTAGCTCTCTCTCTCTCTCTCTCTCTGTGTGTGTGTGTGTGTGTGTGCGCGCATGCACATACATCTGTTGGCTGCTCTCCTTGTGTCTTCCTGTATTCTCATATGTCTGTACCAACATTAACTCTCTCTGTCTCTCTGTGTGTATGTGTGTGTGTGTGTGCTCTCGTACATATGTTGGCTGCTCTCCTTGTGTCTTCCTGTGGTCTGAAATGTCTGTACCAACATTAACTCTCTCTGTCTGTGTGTGTGTGCACTCGTACATATGTTGGCTGCTCTCCTTGTGTCTTCCTGTGGTCTGAAATGTCTGTACCAACATTAGCTGTGTGTGAATGTGTGTGTGTGTGTTGGCTGCACTCATCTGGTGTCTGTAGAGGTATGTACTGTCAATAATTAACGTTTTTTTTTTTTAATGATGGATGATCTTCACATTTACTGAAGCAGTGAGTTGTATTTCCTCGTAACATATTTGTCACACTTTGTTAACATATCTGTGACATGTTCACAGCTGGTCGGGACACTAAATTTCCTGCATATGAGAGAGTTGTTTACAGAGATCGTGAGTAAATCAAACTTCTAAACATTATTTCAGTTTAAACAAAAAAATTTTTTTTTACCTGTATCAGATGATTTGTCAACATTTTGTCTAAAACTAAAACCGTGTTACCCTTAGTATTGTGTATAGATGACAGTCTGCAGTCTAATCAATCAAGATTGTGAATATATCTCTGTCTTTAACCTAGTGCAAAAACATTGTGTCTATATCTCTATTTTCACTCTAGTCTGACAACAAGATTGTGTCTATATTGTGTCAACTGTCTTTAGCCTAGTCTAACAACAACATTGTGTCTATATCTCTGTCAGCTGTCTAATCCAACAACATTTTATATATCTCTGTCTTCAACCTAGTTTAACGAACATTGTGTCAGTATCTCTTGTATTCAACCTAGTTTAACGATATTGTTTTGATATTTCTGTCTTCTGTCTAGTTTAACATCATTGTGTCTGCATCTCTGTCAGCTGTCTAATCCAACAACACTGTGTCTATATCTCTGTCTTCAACCTATTCTGACAACATTATTATGTCGAAATGTCTGTCTTAAACCTATTTTAACAGCATTGTATCTGTATCTCTCTGTCTTCAACCTAGTTTATCAACATTGTGTCTATGTCTCTGTCAGCAATCTAATCCAACAATATTGTGTCTGTCTTCAGTCTAATCAATCAACATTCTACCATACAACTCTTCTTACTAGTTGATACTGACACTTTTTGTGTTTTTATGGCGGCATGTTGTATCCAATATGTATTCTGTGACAACTAAGAAAGAAGAAGCCGAAATGCATTTTTGCATTTAAGACATATTGTCTAAGATGCAGTGTTTCATTCAGTTTAATACATACTTGTGTGGGGTATATGCTTTATATAAAGTAATACTTAAAATAACCAGTAGAAAGAGAATCAAATTTGACATTCTCCTTAGCATCCTGTTTGTATTCTCCTAGCTGGGTTTGTGAGACCTGTCGTTGTTTTTGGAGCAATTTCTGATATTGCTAGGGAAAGACTTCTGGCAGACTATCCAGGAAGATTTGAGTCTATTCGTAAGTAAATTGTGTCATTGTTGCTAGTTCATACATTCTTACAATAGAGGAACCTGGAAATCAGTCACAAAAACACTGTTCAGCATTTTTTCAGGTTTCAATCATGTACATTTATTATATTGTTATAGTCTTGTTTCATTATTAAGTTTCTTGATAAAAGTGTTGGATTTGGAATCTGTGCATTATTTTTATTTTACAAATCTTATAAAATACAGAATAATTGGAGCAGATGCAAACGCGTCTCTGATAAGGGTAAAAACTAGTCATATGTGCATGCCTAACACATGCAAGATGCTTTAGCAGGTGGAAATAGTAGCTGTAATTACACTACTCTGTAAAATTCCAGTTGTGAAAACAGCTAAAAACAACAGTATATTTATAGCAACTTTTTTGGCTGAGGAAAAGAAATAGGAACATCAACACATTGTTGTTAATATGTTTATGGGCAGTTACATGCTTCAGCTAGATAACTGAGCACCTGAGATTAGAGTGAAGTGATAATAGTGGTAATAATTTTACGAACATACATAATGGTACGTAACTTATGGAATTTTATAAAGTGGAACCTCAGAGAGCCCTCATGATGAGTCCCTTCTTATCTTTTCCTAGCTGTTCCAACTTTTTCACCTAGTTCCTCGTTCCCAGCTGGTCGATCTCTTACACACTGCAGGTTCGTACCCGAAGACCCTCGGTTTCTGTTATCAGAAAGGACTGTTTGTCACCCCTATGGGAGCTGGGAACATTCCAGCAATTGCCAAGTAGGACTCAAACAGCTAGAATATCTTTCTACTGTTGGTCTGAGTTTGTTGCCTGCTGGCAGCGATATGAGGTAAATACCAGATGC
Source organism: Candidula unifasciata (assembly GCA_905116865.2). NCBI lineage: Eukaryota > Metazoa > Mollusca > Gastropoda > Stylommatophora > Geomitridae > Candidula > Candidula unifasciata. Next base: position 45,821 of record CAJHNH020000223.1, on the reverse strand, counting down.
TAGTAGTATAAATACCTATCTATCTCTCTGCAAAGTTTAACTACTCCCCATCTCTAGTTTCTAACCTACCCTACAGGAGAGGATCTAAGCCACGCCCCTGAGGTACCGTACAGATCAAAATAGCTATCAATGTGCCTGTCATTCACTATGGACAACCTCTACTAAGACGAAACTTTCTTAAGTGGTAAACATCTGTTCTGTAGCCAATCTCACTGACAGGTGTAGGTGTGAAACGGCAGTCCAGGAGACACCATCATGTCTGGAGTTGTCTACCAGACCAAGTTAGTTCCCCTGATCTGGTCGGTCCAATTTGCCCCAGTCTAGCCGTGTTATGTAAGATCCATTACACTAGGGTCTGGCTGGTAAAATGACCAGGTAGATAAGGTAATATTCGGTAATCTTACACAAAGCTTGGTTGCTTTGTCTGGCCACTAAGGACTGGCAACAATTTTCAAACCCATGTGGTTTTTAGAACTATTTAGGCTTAGTACATAGTGAGTATAATTCTTTGCCCTTCTATGAACATAAGAAATTATTAAACATAATATAACTTCTGATACCACTGAGATCATTTCGTTACATGTCACAAAGTTAAATCTGATAATCACAGACATAGTTATGGCGTTCACAAGGGTAGTTTCAAGGCAGTAAATTTTTTTATTTATTTATTTGGGCTACAAAAAGATTTACAGTAGTCACTAAGGTAGGTTTATGGTAGTCACAAATGTGGATTTATAGTGGTCACCTAGTTAGATTTATGGTTATCACTTTTTAGTCGTCATATAGCTAGATTTATAGCGGTCACACAAGATTTACAAGTAGTCATTTAGGTTCACAGAAGAAGAAGATTTAGTTAGATTTATGGTAATCACAAAAGATTCAAACTAGTCACATAGCTATATTTCTGGTAATCAGAAACATTTTTTTCAGGAGTCACATAGCTAAATTATGGCTGGTCACATATCTTGTCAATGGCACTTTTGGTATGTTGCTTATTTATATGTACCGTCAAGTATGTGTGGACTTAATTAATAGGTTAGTTGCATATCCTTTACAGAACGTTGCAGAACCAACCCCAACAGCTCCTGGCTGTTGTGTGGTTTTTCTAGGCAAATTTACCCAGTAGTTTGCCATTGCTTTCTGGGCGGTCGGCTTCTTTGATACCACTGTCGAAACCAACGCAAGGTGCATAGCCTGCAGCTGGGATCGAACCCGGCATCCCGGCATTACGAAACGTTCGCATCGACTTATGTGGGCTTAGTAAAGGATTAAATAAATAGAAACAGTAATAGAAACAAATCATGCCCTACCTCACTTGTATTTTGTTTTCAGGAACAAAAGCTACCTGGAGTAGATTACCAGGTAAAATGACCTATCTTTTGTTATTGCAGTGACATAAAACAAGTCATTTTTTTTTTTAAAAACAGAAACTGATAAAGCAGCAGAAGAAGGCAGCAAGAAAGACAAGGGTGCCGTTATAACACTAGGTTCCATACGTGAGACTGTAGCTCGGGTAAGTTTGAAATGCTAAACATGACAGTCATGGCAGACTCCAATATCATCTGCTGAATACATTTAAAATACATGTAGAATAGGGCAAAGGGGTTTTTAGTGTGAAGTGGATAAACAGTCAGATAAACAAAACATTGAACATGCCTTCAAACCCTGGCAGCCTTATGAAAGGTGTAGAATGACAGCAGGGTCTCATAGTCAGACTGTAGAGTGTGCTCTGGCTAGTGCCTGGCCTATCCTTACTCATAACTTCCTTGGGTGGAAGGGAGGAGGCAGGGAGAGATGCAGACAGAGCCAGCTTGGCAGTATTATGGGCTTCTGGGGCAACCACTGTTTTTGGGCCCCTACGACAAGCGGTCACAGGAATGAAATGTAAATGGTCAATTAGCATGCTATCTTTCTTCTCGCTGGGCCACTGCACAAGTTCCCAGTGGGCCCGGAGTTGAGACCGCACTGGATGCAGCACATATGTTTCCTGGCAGATTTTACCTTGCAGAGTTTACAGATTGCTTTTTTTGTGACCCCTGTTCTTCTTCTTCTGTGTTTGCCCTTTAACCCTTTTGCTGCTATGGACGGGATAACACGGCTGCCCCGCAGACTGCTAAACACGAGATAACTCGACTGCCATTTTCTGTGCCCTCACTGCTAAGGACGAGATAGCTCGTCCTCGACTTTTTTTTATAGATTGCTAAGAACAGTAATTCTTGGGGGTGAAATAGCAATACACATTACCTTAATCTGATCAAACTGAACCGTTTACATACAATTAAAACCCTTATCACGTGCGTTTAGGTGTATTTAGATGCATTTCACGTTATACTGTTGTTTTGTTACCATAGAAGCATTGTCGGTGAACGGTAATTTTTTTGCCCTGAAATATATTTCTGGTTTTGCGTTAGTCTACATTAAAAAAAATAAAAAAAATAACAAGAACATTAGTTAATTAAAGAAGGATTAATGGAGTTTTTTTCAAGGAGTAATAGTAAGGATCACTTTGAAACGTGTGAGTTATATGAGCTGGGTTATCTTCGTGGCACACCAGCGGACGCGTGTACTTCTGGCTGTGAGCAAGACTGACCAGTGACCACATGACCTAGCTATCTACATCGACTGGATTTGAAATGGATCCCAAATAATCAAAATAAAGATATGGTCACATACTGACATGATGATTAACCCACTGACTATCAAGCCCATTAACCCTTGCATTTCCCCAGATACCACGTATTTTAGTGTTTACTAAAAATGCCATAGCTTCACAACTATTTGATATAATCTCACAATATTTTGTATTTTTGCACCAAACTGAATGAAGACAGATTTCAAGAAAAAAAAGTTTTTTATTTTGTTTTGCATCATCATCATGTGGCTGTAGATTGGTGCAAAAAAGGCAACCGGAAAATCATTGATCTGACAACAATAAAGACAAATAAAAATGTCTTATTTTCAAAAAATATTTAACAAAAATGTATAATATTTTGTATTTTTGCACAAAATTAAACCAAGAACACATTTAAAGAAAAAAACAATAAGGTTTACTCTGACATAGTCATCATTTATCTGACAACAATAAAGACTGATAGTGATGATTTTTTTTCAAAAATTTTCAACAAACATATATAATATTTTGTATTTTTGCACAAAATTGAACCGAGAACAATGTGAAGACAAAAAATGGGGTTTACTTTGTCTGACATAATCATCATCATCATGTGGCTGTAGATTGTTGCAAAAAAGGCAACTGAAAAATCCTTTGTCTGACAATAATTCAGACTCCCAAAAAATGTCACAGCTTCACAACTGTTCAATATCACTTATCCTATCTGATATTGTTTGCACAAAATTAAATAGATAACAAATATCAAGACAAATGTAGATTTACTGTTTTATATCATCATCATGTGGCTGTAGATATGGTGCTAAAAAGGCAACAGAAAAATATGTTATCTGACAGAAATATATAGAAAACGACCCTGTGACATGATGGTGGCAGCAAATGATGAGTGGAGAAATGGATATAGACTCTAGTAGTCTGAAATAGACAGCTTTTTCACAACACATGTGATGCAACAGTACAAGAAACCCTGTCACTTCGTTTGGGGTTGTGTGTTTCCAGTTCCAGCACTAATCTTTGTCTAAGCATAACGGTTTGTTTCTTTAGCAAACACAGCAATTATGTCTTTACTGAAGAAAATATCCAGTGGTTCATTTGTTCCTTCTGGCAGAAACAAACCAGAAGTGCCAGTTAGATGATGATGATTCTGAATCAAAAGCGGCAATGATATCTTCGTCATGTGCAGACTCAAGCACAAAATCTTTATAATCTGTGGGCTTTGACTGAATACTCTCACAAGAACTGTTAGCATCATAAACTGCAGCACTAGTGCTTTCAGCCGACAACACTGTCTTTGTCAGACGACTTCGAAGCATCATACTGTCGTTTTACAGTCGACGATGTTTTGAATGGCACTTCGTTAAATTTATTATAGTCATAGCCATCAAACTGTTCAGAAGTGTCTTCAAATTCACTTTTTGAAGCAGAATTTAAAAAATCGCATGCATCATTAGAAAAATTAGGAGAGATATATGGCCACCACGATGGTTCCGATAATTTGACGCCATGGTGAATTTTTCGTCAATGTCTCACCGTCGTGGACGCTAACTAAAAAAATTCATAAAATATTTACTTTAAGCACTTCGAAGTTATTTCCCTTAATTAACCATTCAGAAATGAATAAACTAGAGGTTTCAACTAAATCCATCATAAAAATCGCGATTTTAACATGACGGTGAGCATCCAAAGCTAAAATCGCAAGGAGTGTGGCGTTGGCAACAGGAAGTAAACATCGCCTCGTCGCATTACGTGCGACGCTGGTAGTCAGTGGGTTAATACTAATTTCAATCATATACTATACAACTGACATAAATGTGTTTGTCTATTAAAGTGTACAATACTGGTCTTTTTTCAGTTCATAGTTTCATGTGAATTTCTAGTGTAGTTGGTATCACGTCTGCCTTACAATCGAAAGGTCCCGCGTTCTACCCCTACATGCCTTTTTAAAAAATTAATTATTTTAAATGTAAATTTTAAATTTAAGCTCTTAGCATTTTCGGCTACAGATCACCGAAGTAATAATTAATTAAACATCCTGTCACGAGGGTTCAAGTGGATTTAGATGCTTTACACGCTGTCCTGTTCCTTTGTGAAGCGTGGTTGGTGTACTGTGCATTTGTTACCGTGCAATATTGTGTCTTTGGATAAGTCTACATTTCCTTCATATAAAATGGCAAGACAATTTGTTAAAGTTGATAAAGAACTGATGGAGTTTCTTTCGAGGAGTGATAGCGAAGATGACTTTGAAATTTGTAGTTCTGATAGTGAGCAGGACAATCTTACTGTGCCATCGACATCGACGGGACAAACCGGCGTGGCCGAGAAAAGGTTGTTTGCGTGTCCAACGTCCTCATCATCATCGGAATCAGAAGGTAGTGATGATGAAGTGCCATCAAAACGACATAAAATTGATCAGCTATCCTGGTCTTCCAACGACCTGCGACCCGATGTGCATACGTTTGATAACTCCAGCTCTGGTTGTCTTTTAGCTGCTGTGAATAAAAACAGCTCAGTGCTTGATTTTTTAAAACTTTTTTTCACTGAATCGCTGGTGACTTTCATCGCAGATGAATGTAACAGATTCAGCAAGTGTGTCATTGAAAAGGGACCTGCTACAGTAAGCTCTCGTCTTTGCAGATGGACAGATACAGATTTGGACGAATTATTTTGTTTTTTTGCTGTGTGTCTACTCATGTTGAGAACACCCATGTTTATTTGCTTACTAAAGTGTTTTGTGTTTGCTTTGTAAGTTTGTAGTGTTTTCTTTTTGTTAATGAGTTTTCATGGCGTAGAAATAGCGTGTCTGACTTGTCAGCGCCAAGTTCAACCACACGCCTTCAGAGTTGTTATTTTTGGTGTACAATTTTTACCCTGCGCCGCAAGTGCGTCTTCTGCTTTTGAAGGGAAAAACGGTATTCAGCACAGGAGGAAAGATTAGCTCTCGCCTGGCTTAGCACAGTGGTTACATTGGCTGGCGGAGGGCGTAACAGTGAAAGGGTTAAAGGATGGTAAGCAAATTAGGTTGTGGTTTACCTAGCATAAGAAATCTGCCAGCACATCCAATTTCAGGAAATCCTTATTTAGTGGCCTTCTAGGGCATGCTTAAGGGGTGGTGGGTCTATTCTTTTCCCCCCAAAATGAAGCCCCTGAACCTACATGATGATGACCCCTGTTCAATAAATCTGTTTTAAAAAGCTGCTGATATCATTCACAGAAAGTAATAATTTATTTCCAGTTGCTTCTGAATTGCATAAATGTGTGTAAGGAATGTTTCTTTATGATTAAATTGCCTTAATGGGGTTGATCATTGTCCATGATTTCTTGTTGCTCATTTCCTTTCAGAACAAGCATTGTCTATTGGATATTACTCCGTATGACGTGGATAAACTGAACTATGCACAGTACAACCCGATCGTCATTTTCCTCAAAGCTGAGTCCAAGCAGGCAGTTAAGGATGTTAGAGGACGCTGGAAATCCAGCATGAAGAGCCCTAGAAAGTTGTTAGAACAGAGTGATAAAATTGAAAAATCATATTCCCACCTGTTTACAGGTAAAATATTGTTGATTCTCTGCTTGCTGGGTTTGTTGATTAAATCTCTCTTATATTTCTTTTATATTTTCTTATTTTTCATATGTTATCCTTTTTTGTAACACATATCTGGACACATATTGGTATACTTAACTGCCACTGGAACTAGTTTAAGACCGATACACATAGTCCTCTTCACCACTGATACACAACCTTTTTCATCCTTTTGTGTTCTTATGATTCATACTTTAAGTAAAATGACTTTAAGTCAAATGAAAGCTTCAGTGTAGCATGTTTTAGAATGTTACAGAATGTGTCTTTGAGAGAAGTGAGTTTAAAAAAAAAAAAAAAAAAAAGTAAATATTGAATTCATGTTTTAGTGAATGATATTGTCATGTAATTGATAGTCTTTTAAGATAATGACAGTGACAAAATAACAGTACATATGTTAATATAGTCAGTGGTCAGACATGTGTTTGTTGTGCACATAGTTTTGTCAAAGATAATCAAAATATCCATGACTGAATAGCATACAAATGTTAAATAATTGTAATCTGACTGGTAAGTTTCCATGACAGACATTAATCATACTTGGGATACAGCAATAAATAGCCAGATTTTGAGTAATACATAAATCAGTCAATCAGGTGCCATTTTTACAATGTAGGTTGGCTGCAGTTGATTTTTTACGCTACTTGATTATTTTCACCTGAGCCTTTGCTTGAAATGTGTTTCTCTAGTGTCTCTTTGTAACTGGATAATTGCTGAAAATAAATATATTGTTGGCAGGCCAGCTGAAATATACAGGAACAGATTCCTGGTTTCCCAAACTAGCAGAGATGATTGAATCTCAGCAGCAGAGAAAAATCTGGATATCAGAGCAGCAAGTGAGTAATGAAATAAACATGCAGACTAAAGCCATGCTAGTTTCTCTGTGTTGGCATTAGTTTAGTGGATGGCCAGTAGTGTTGTTACCCTGGCTGGCAGTGTGTGGGAGATCTGGGCTTGTGTGTCTATTCTGATTTTGTCTTTATGCGCACAAATAGAACAATAAAGGTGTACTGACAACCAAACTAGAGGATGTAGTATGTAGTTAGAGATGAGCAAGAGGACCTCACAGAATGAACAGATAGGCGGGGTGTGAATACTTCCTGGAAGAATGTTGCATTATGACTCAGTATCGCAAATAATTGGATTCCATTTGCTAGCAACGTTGCCTGTAGAGGTGGTACAGCAGTATGGGAAAAGTGGAACATAGCTGACACATCCAGGACAAAGCACAGTGACAATGTAATACCATACAAAGCTGGTTGAACTTCATACAGCATTCCCTAACATTTGACATGGCAACACTTGTGCTTTACATCATGCAAGAGGTTCAGTAGCTAATACGATCACTAACATAGCTACAACCACACAAGTGTCGAACACCTAAGAATGAATAAATTGCTCTGAAAAATGTGACTTTTACCCCCAGCATCACATTAGTATGCACATATACACACATTAGTACACACTTATGCACACACATTAATTTGTGTGCTTACATTCCCCTATCAGCCAGTGATTCACACAGTCAGTATTGGAACTTCATAGATTATGTGTTTTAGATCTCTCCTTACATTACCCTATCAGCCATGATTTACGCATAGTCAGTACTGGAACTTCACAGGTTATGTATTTTAGAGCTCTTTTTACAGTCTCTAAATAACATAAAACTGACTAGAAAGCTAGACAAAGTTAATGGAAAAGACACGCACAAATACAGCTAAATGTTTCAACCAGTCTTTATCAACAGAGTACTAAATACAACTCAAACTGTAACTTTAAATATCAGCTCAGCAGACAAGACAGAGCTTCTAAAGAACTAGGGTCAACCTCATTCCCAAAAATACATAATTAGAGGGATTAGGAGGAATATATGGACATGAAGTTCAAAGTGAAGTGAGTAAAAGATGTTTGGAAAAAGTGAGAGAAAAATTAAATGAGTAATGAAAATAAAAAATTTAATAAAATGAAGGGTAATAGATGTGTCGACTATTAATCCTTCTAGGACTGAGAACACCAGAACTGTTTCTAAGAAGTAGCAGCTAGTTTGATAACCTGAGCAACATTTTGAAGCAGTAACTGACAGTGGTCAAAACTATAAAAATGGATTCAGACCGGCTTAAGAGCCTTATAACAAATATCTTGAAAATGTTCACTGAAACGATCTGCTAGCTTCCTATTGGTTTTCCCATTATGCCTTCTTACATTTGTGCGGATGATAGCCTAAATAAGTTTATGTGATTCATAAGTAAATGCTTCCATAATGTGGAAGCACACTTCAGGAAGCAGATCAAAAGGATTTGGATCATAAATGGACACAAGCTTTCTAGTAACATTTAATGTTATTTAGCACTTCTCGTCATTAGCTTGACAGCAGTCGCCCTCTATTTGCATTCTCCAAGCCTGTCAGCGAGTTGTATGTGCACAGTCAGTACAGTAACTTCACAACCTGCACCATGGCATGTTATCTTGGTGTCATATTTAGCACTTCTCGTCACTAGCTTGACAGCAGTCGCCCTCTATTTGCATTCTCCAAGCCTGTCAGCGAGTTGTATGTGCACAGTCAGTACAGTAACTTCACAACCTGCACCATGGCATGTTATCTTGGGGCATGCTACAGCACAGCACATACGAAATAGCTGAGATTGGTCTTGGCTGGTAAGGAACTTTCCACAGCTTTTGGGTCTTTCATTGTCAACAGATTCCAGCCCAGTGTCCAGGGAGAGATGAGTGCTAGAAAAACAGACATTTTACAGCAGAACACATCAATCATCTGTCATTGCCAGCCAGTATTCTGCTTTCTATTTAGATAATAAGTTGTATCTGTAATGTAAGACTATGAATGTCTCTATGCAGCCACTAGAAGATGTCAGTGAAGACTTCATGTTCCCACTGTCCTCACGGATGAGCTGTACTACTGGCACCAGCAGCCATGTTGACATAGCACAGCTTCAGAGTCAGCTGGATGTATCACCCATGGGCATGCAGCAGCAGCAGCAGCAGCAGACGGTCGGCAGGTACTTGTCGGAACCTTCTGTCAATGCCCTTGAGATTCCACCAGCAGGACCTCCTTCCCTTTCCTCATTGGCACACAAGAACCACAGGGCATGTATTCTTTTTACACAGTTATTTACATCTCTTCTTAATTCTTCTTACACAGTTATTTACATCTCTTCTTAATTCTTCTCTGCCTACATACAAGTCGATAATATGAAAATCAAATGAATGGAAACATATAAGTACTTGGGTGCAAACTTTAACTGCTCCAACATGCTGAGAGAAGAAACACAATCTAGAATACAATCTGGAAATAAAGTATACTATGCCTTTCAACATCTGCTAAAGTCAAAGTGTCTGTCTCGCAACACCAAGATCAAAATATATAAAAAGTTGATAAGACCAGTCATTTTAAATGGCTGTGAAACTTGGAGCACAACTAAAAGAGATAAAGCCTTATTACAGGTTTTTGAAAACAGAGTCTTTCGACAAATCTTTAGACCCATCAAAGATGCAAACAGCTGTGAATGGATAGTGAAAAGAAACAATGAAATTCATAATATGTTTAGATCACCATTGATCACTGGCATCATGAGAGCTAATAGACTGGAATGGTTGAGGCATATTGAAAGAATGACTGATGACAGAGAAGTAAAATCTCTATACACGAGGGAGATGAATGGTCGTAGACCGCGAGGCAGACAAAGAAGACGATGGAGAGATAATATTTAATCAGACCTGCAAACACTTGGTGTCATAAACTGGAAATAGAAGGCCAACCAGAGAGATGAATGGAGGCGGGTGATATTTGCATCTATGAACCTCAAGGGCTTGGAATGTTGAAGAAGAAGAGTCACTAACTTGTAAGTCACAGAACCACACACCAGCTACAGATAACTGGACAAGTGACTATTTTAGACCCAAGACGCAACATTGGGCATTCTCAAGTGGTAGCCATCACAAATTGCCTCTTCTGACTATTCCCATGAGATGTTGACTATAATACTTTCTATCCTATTAGCATCAGAAACTTGTCATTATCCACCAGCCTAGTCCATTCAACATTCATGTTTTCAGTTCTGTCCGTGTTTTTTTTAAAGGTGCACTACTTGCCAGCTGCTCCACTCATTCATCACTTGTCACGCTGGCATGCTCAGGTGTGTAAATGGATAATAATGGCTAGTGTATCTTTGTAGATTAAACTGTTAGGCCAACTTTCTCTGGCTGTTACATTAAAGTCTCAGAGAGTAAACCATTGTTTTATTATTTTCAGAAAGCATCCGCTGATTCAAGGAACTCTGTTGGTGATGCCAGCCATCGTTTGACACCTAGACACAGTAAGAGACATGTACTTGTGGGTTTCTTCTTCTTGATCGCGTTCACTGTTCGCTATAAACTCTGGCGGAAAACTCTGGTTGTTCATCCACTTCTGCACTGCAGTCTTCTTCTAGAACCTGAATGTTGAGTGTGTATCCATTTTACAGATCTGACTCATTTGTATGCAGTCGGCTGGTTCCTTGCCTCTCAGGCAGATGCACTCTGACTTTAAAGGAAGCTCCCAATTAGTCGACTCTTAGACATGCTTTTGGGAAGGCAGTGAAGTTATTCTTGTTTCTAAAGCCATAAATCTTGTTGGCATGCATGAAGTATGCTCAGAGGCTGTATTGTTTTTAAACAGACAGTAATTCTGTAAAGCTCAAGAACATGCTATATTCTATGCATTTAACCACATTTCCGAATATGTCTAATAGTCAACACATGAAATTTGAACACAAAGAACAGGAAATACCATTCAAAAATGCTTGATTGCTTCATCCTACTGGCCAATGGTAAATGTAATACCTCCATAGGTCACATGCTGATTGAGTGGCTTGGTAGTAACCAGTTAAAAAGCGATGTGTTTCTTGGGACTCTAAGAGTTAACATTCACATTTCTATGGCAGTGAAACTAGCTTTGCATTTATTATGGTCTGTATATCTGTAAGTTTAAAATACGTTTTGATTTGAGTAATTTGCCAAATGATTACAGCATTGAGGTTGGAAACAAATTTGAGGCGCTAATGGCAGTGCAGGAGGATATGACACCTGATGAGTTGTCTGATGAAACACCCTATTCCGGAACTCCGCTACGCAGATGACACAGTCCTCCTTTCGAACAACGTAAAAGGAATAGAAAATTTAAAATTGTCTGTCCAAAAGCACAGTGAAGATCAAAATCTCTTCTTGAATTTAAAGAAAATGAAAATAATGTCCACAAATAAAACTGGATGTCACCCAAAAATAACAATAAATGATGAAGAAATTGAAAATGTCACAAATCTTTAATATCTAGGCTCTATAATAAACAGCAATGGAGACTGTTCGACAGAAATTAAAAGGAGGATGGCCATAGCAATGCAAAGATTGAACAGCCTTAAAAGTCTATGGTTAAGCACCAGCAAGGAGATAAAAATTAGAATTTTGAGAGCATGCATCTTCCCTGTGGCTACATATGGATGTGAGTCGTGGACTATCTCTCAGTCCTCAAGAAAGAGAATAGGGGCTTTTGAGCTGAAATACTATAGAAAGATTCTCAGAATATCTTGGACAAAGAAGAGGGGAAATATTGACATCTTAAAAGATCTGAACATCAAGGAAGATTGGCTAACAAACAGCATCCTTTCTCGGAAGCTGAAATATTTAGGTCATATCAAGCGCCATGACGGATTGGAAAAAATTATAGCAGAAGGCATGGTACCAGGAAGGAGGGGCAGGGGCCGACCGACATGAAGATGGGCACAGGATATAAGTAACTCCTTGAGTATGAATGTGCATAAGGCGGGAGAGCTTCCGAGAGACCGAGTTTCTTTCAGGCAGACCGTGATGAGAGCGACTTTCTGCAAAGGACCTGCTACATGATGATGATATACATATACAAAATACATGTTGTATTTTATTTCATCCATATTCACCTAACCGCAGATGGTTAGATTGATTTTAAATGAGTCAAATCTTTTTTGTACTATTTTTAACAATATCAGGCAGTTTTAAAACATAATTATAAACAATCACAGATTATAAGATGCACCCAGAAGATCGGTATTACCCTTCCTTTTATGGGGATGGCTTGACCCCATACCTCCAGGACAGTGGCGCACACACTGACCGCTATGCACAATTGACCACGGTAAAGGAACTGAAAAGCCCAGATAAGACAGGTGAGGCTCATGAGTTGAACCAGTTAGACAGCAGCTGTAGAAGTTTGAATGTCAGTGAAAGCAGCTGTGAATGAAACATGAAAAAGCAGAAGGGAATGAAACATTACGAAGTAGACCTGAATGCTACATAAGGAAGTAAATGTGAATGAAACGTGAAGAAGTGGGCATGAATGAAACATTATGAAGTAGACCTGAATGAATCATAAGGAAGTAGACACCAGTAAATTTATATAGGTTTCACCACTTCACTGATCAGAAAACGGTGAACAGACTGTTGCTCCTCTTTGGTGCATGAAAAAAGTGGGATGGCTGTCTTTAAACTGTCATTATGATATCACCATCTCAGGCTTCACCGTGATACAAGGTGTTTAAGTCTCTTGACATTTTCAACAACAATATTGGCAGGTTACAAAACTGTTTGATTATTACAATTGCTGGCACATTTTTGAAGATTTTCATGAAAATCCCCTTGTACTTTTTACTTTGTATGAACGATCTATATCAGCCAATGTATTATTCCACTGACTGAGTTTCACCACTCAACCCACATTGTAGAGCCAGAAGTGACCCAGTGAAAGAGATCCTAGGAGTTGAGACCATCCCAGAGGTTGCAGCTGTCCCTCTTCCATTCCCGGGGTGCTGCTTCCCTACTGATGCTTGATACTGCTTGAGAAGAAATGTACCTAAATACTTAGAGACACCTGGCAAAATTGAGGAGAAAGAAGCAAATGAAAAAAAAAAAGGGTTGGGGGAGGGGGGTGGGGCATGGGCTGATCTAAGAGACTAGTAATTGTGTGAACCATGACCAAGCATCCCTAATGGCATGGCACCATGTTATGATGAATCTTTATTTTCCTTATTGTCACTGATAACCCAAAGTTTGTCTATTATAACTTTAAAAAAAATGTATTCTGTAAATTGACAATTTGTAGTGCTCTTGTATGTAAGATGACTCTATTAACTGTTAAACAAAGATCTGTGAACAGTGTACCCAGAAGAGTGATCTTGCTACAGTGAAAGTGCCATCATGTTAAATAAATAGTGCAGACACTTTAATGCATTAAATTGTAATAATTTAGAACATGTTTATGTAGGTTTGTAAAGTTAGCTAAATTCAAAAATTTCAAACATGTATTGCTAGATAGCATAAAATGCTGTTTTGCAAACAGACAGGTCTAGAAGTTATTAGAGAAAGAAAAAAGAGATACATTTAGCATATTTTAAAACGTCACAGACAGAGAATCACAAAACGTGTACTGAAATTTGAAACAAATGAATCAAGGAAGGGAAGACCAACTAGGGAAACTTTAGTAAAACACTGTAAAGAGAAGCCAGAGGTGCCTGCCCAGATCCTATAAATGATAAAATGGCATAGGACAGACTTGAATGGAAGAATTGATTGCAAGCCCTATTTGACTTGTAGACAGCACAGCTTGATAATCAATGGATGCAAAGTCCAGTGTACACTGTTTCTTGATTGATCGTCAGTCTCAATCTGCTCCTGTGACAGGCAGAGAGTTGGACTGTGGCAGTACGTCTGTCAAAAGGTAATGCAGGTGGTCTAAGATGAGCAGTTAAGAAGGAGACCTCATGTTGAGCAGAAGGGCAAATGTTCATGTGATTTTTATTTTTAGTGGGAATGCAGACTGTGAAAGCATGCTCTAATGATCTTTTTGACTGTAAGTGTTTAAGACACATAAGTTGGCGTATTTTTGAGAAATACTAGTACCTTTTAAATAATGATAAACTTTGACATTGGCAGATAAACTGCGAGATATTTCTCTTGAGTCTGCACAAAAGAAACCAGAGGAAGTTGATCAGATTTCACGGGAGATCCAGGAGAAACCAGAGACTATGATTGAAACAGGCACGCAGACGCAGGAAGCTCAAGGACAAAGTGATGAACAACAGGTATGCATGTTTATTTCTAACATTAGATTCTACTGTTTGGTTCTTGAAGATTCATCTAACAGAGTAACATTTCTGTTGCCTAACTTATATACAAAACTGAGGGGAAAGTTCAGTCTATGTGGCAAACAGATGTTCAAGTTTTTAAGTGGGGCTTAAAAACAAAAACATGTTTTGTTATAATGGCCTCTATCCTTCATATCAGACTATTGTTTCTTGATCTAATTTAACATTTCTTGGTTTACCTTTCAATATATTTATATGAATGTGCATTCTATGAAAGCTGTAACAGTCTGCATTTCTTAACAGTTTTGTAATGTTACAGAATCTATCTGTTTTCTGTGAAAGGATATAGTTAATCACATTTCTGATCTGTTTATCTGGACCTTTCCACTTTAACAATCTTTCTATTTCTGAGCAAATACTCAAGTCAGAACTCACCCGTAATGAAAACGAATGGCTGTAATGAAAATACACAGATATAGCCATGGGAGCAAAATTATTTCAATGTAAAAAAAAAAAGTTGATGTTTCATACAACCTTTGTTAAGTTCTCACTCACTGTTTTATCTGAATAAACATCATTGTCAGTTATATATCACAAATACTAAAAGTGTGGGGTCACCTAAACAACAAAATCTAATTCTCAGCATGTCATTAACTGTGTAATGTCATTAATTTTCTATATACAGACAGACAGACAGTCACACTAGCGCATGTGAGCACATAAATGCGCACATTCACATATGTGTGCACACACGAGAGTAATTACTGGCATGTCATAATTATCAAGATAGCTCCACACTGTTATTACTAGTAGTATCAGATTGTAGATAAATTTGTAAAAACATAATTATTTAATCTCTAGCTTCCAGTGAATAATGTGAGAGACTATTCGTCTCTTTTTAGTGTATTGTTTGTGCGATATGTTACCAATAGAAACCCATTTTATAAAATAATTGTTATGTTCTTTTAATTTTTTAATGTGGTTTTATTAAGCATGCCATTACTTCTTTTCTATCTCATCAGTGTTCAAATATTTATTTTGAAAAAAGTATTTACAAGAAAGAAATATCCTGGCATGATCCTCTTGATGTGTCTTATGAGCACAAATATTCCAGTGTAAAAAGGCATACTAGGTTGTACTTATATTATTTTTTTTTCATATTCAAAACGGCAGGGTGATTGTACTTGTGCTATTTTGTCATTGATTTTGAAGGATAATGTTTTAATTTTCTGTTTGAGCTTTTCTTCTTGTAAAATTGACAGGGCTATCCTGATAATCTGTCAACTATCAGTGATTCCTACAGCAAGTATGTCAGCAGCCCACAGAACAAACATGATGACACAAAACTGCAAGAGAAGTTTGGGCTTTTACAAAATTCAAGAGAACAAAGCACAGGTCCTGAAACAAGTCGATTGAACTGGAGCAAAGCCCCCATAGCTGCCAGCAATAGTCTGGAGAGGGCCAGATTTTTTAATCATTCTAATAGATACAGGTAGGAGAAAATCAGGGGGACAAATTGGCCATTGTTTAATGGACAGTTTAGTAAAAATCAAGGACCTTCTGCTGCTATTGATGTATTTTACAATATTATTTGTAGACAAAGTGATACTTGGCAGTTTTGGGGGGTGGGTGTACATCGTAATGGCTGCCTTTACTTCCCAGGATATTTACTGGCACCTGTTTTAGGTTAAGTTGACATGAGCCAGGTCATTTATAAAATGAAATCTGCCCAAATCTGGGTAGACTTAAATCAAGATATATTTCCACTTTCTGTGTTATCATGGCAAATGATTTTACTTTGCCTTGGACTTTTTTCCTTTTTTTTAAATGCCTGCTTTGTTGAGAGTTTTATTCAAACTGCAAGGGAAGTAGCATGTAGTATTGGGTGATTACTGCAGACAATCTTCATCTGAGGGGGCACCATGGGGTTGTCTTCTCCACAGCTTCTTTGTCTTATGTTGTGTGGAAGGCTGCATTGCATTCTCCTATGGTGGCGGCATCACCCTGGTCGCCATTATATTGCAGAACATATTTCCAAGTTATAACCAGTGTAGCCAAGGGCACATTTGAAATATCCTGACTTCCCTAATCAGTTATAAACAGTCCACTCAAGGGCACATTTGAAACATCCTGTCTGCCCTAATCAGTTATAAACAGTCCAACCAAGGGCAAAATTGAAATATCCTGACCGCTGTACTAATCAGTTATAAACAGTCCACCCAAGGGCACATTTGAAACATCCTGACTGCCCTAATCAGTTATAAACAGCCCACCAAAGGGCACATTTGAAACATCCTGACTGCCCTGATCAGTTATAAACAGCCCACCAAAGGGCACATCTGAAACATCCTGACTGCCCACAAACATACACTCACACACAAACCCACACCACCAATAAACAAGGAGAGGATCGCGAGGAAGTCCTGCTATCTGCCGTGCTGGTATTATTGAACAAACTCCACCAGCCAGTTCTGGGATTGTAGTTGAATTGCCCTTGTTTGCCAGTGAGTACACTAGGGTACAGACAGCAGTCATCTACCTTGTCTTTGTCGTGATAAACCAAAATTGCAGTCACAGAGACAAAAATTATTGCCTGCATTCCAGTATAATGACACAGAACAAGTTGTCATCAGAAGGTTGGCTACTGTAAATTAAGTGTCCAGAGGGAAGCATGTCATAAAGACACACACACAGGCATGCATGCACATGCACATACACAGATAAAGAGACAGAAGAAACAGGAAGACACACACACACAGAGACAGACAGGCACACAAAGAGACACACAGCCACAAACAGATTCACACACAGTCAGATAAACAGAAAGAGACAGATGAACATAGATAGAAACATGTTCAGAGAGAGACAGACCAGTACAGAGGAAACTGACACACAGAAACAGGCACATGCACACACAGATGTACACGCGCATAAACAAATTTGACCTGATTGAGTTGGACAGACTTGAGGACATGAGCTTTATTGATATGGAACAAAAAAAAGCAATAGGTAGTCTTTGCCTTATGGATGGGGTGAACTAGAGCAGTCACCTGATCCATGGCTATGTGAGATGGCCAAACATGACCACCTATGTTTATTGTCTCGGCAGAGGATTATCTATGTATATGTGTGTCTATAAATGTATGCGTCTTTGCAAGCACAACTGTAGCATCTGTGCGTGTTTGTTTTTCCACATTCAAGCAAGACCTAATGCTAGTATTTAGAATCTTTTGTTTTACATACAGAGGGCAAGCTGATGATGAGGTAGACAAGCAGACACCACCTACTGCTGCCCAGCAGACAGATCAGGACCCCTCTCTTCCATCAAAGTCCTTTACACTGAAATATAGGACAGTGGAGCCCAGTGAGCTGAAGATACACAACCTTGAAAGTGCTAACAGGTACTGCCAGCTTGTCCCACATGTTGCTGTTGCGGCTGTAGCAGGTGGTAGTGTAATCTGTTATGTAGACAAAATGTCCCTGGTTATGAAAAGACTCTGAGGGTGGCTTCAGGCAGGCATTCCTCTGACTGATTATATTGGAGAGGAAGAGACAAAGAGCAACAAAAAAAAATGGGGGGGGGAGGGGGGAGGGGTTGGGAAGCATCAAGAGTGTTGATTCCAGACATATGGGAACTTTTGTTTTGGAAATTCCTCGTGTTGGTTCCAGACCTTTAGTGGAACCGTCTGTGGACTTTCCAGACCCCAGTGTGGGGGAAAAAATCATGTTAATAAAACAGACCCAAAAGTTGCCTCCCTAACAAGCATGTGCTAAGAAGTCAAATCAAGCAGAAAATTGGGCAAATTTTACAACAGATTTCATAGTTAGAGTGCAGGATTAGAAAACATGCCTGAGTTCTCGTCAAGGAAGTTGGAAACAGACAGAAAGATAGAGAGCATGCTCAGAGGACTTCTCAGAAGATTGTTGGGGTTCACATGGGAAGATGTTCTTCCTTGAGGTTCATTGCTGCAGATATCACCCACCTCCACTCATCTCTCTAGTTGGCCTTCTGTTTCCAGTTGGTGACATCAAGTGTTTGCAGGTCTGTCTGGACGTTATCTCTCCATCGTCTTCTTGGTCACTCTCGTGGTCTACGACCATTCATCTCCCTGGTGTATACAGTTTTTACTTTTTGCCATCTGTCATTCTTTCAAAATGGATTCAGTCTATTGGCTCTCATGACCAGTTTTCTTTTGTTGTTTCTCACTCTCCATTCACAGCTGTTTGCATCTTTGATGGGTCCAAAGATTTGATAAGACTTGTTTTCAAAAACCTGTTATAAGGCTTCAAAGAAAGAGCCATTAACATTTTATATATTTGATCTAGGCATAGACAATGGCTATGGCCAGATAGTATAGTCACTGCTCAGGAGGAAAGGACCTTCTAGTAACAATCATGAAAGAAATCATAAACACAGAAGAAATCCGTCAGATAACAATGAACAATCTTAATCCTGAAAAATCATTTAGACTTTGCAAGGAGAACATCTGCAACAAAAAAACAGATAAGATTGCAGAAGTAGCAATGCCCAACTCAACAGGTAATTTTTAGGCTAAAGTCGTGATATAGACAGACAGGACTAAGTTAGAGAATCAGTATGTCGATAAAACAAAACTGCTGGAGATAAACCCCAAAAAACCAACAGTAAATAGACCTATAGTAATCAGACTAAAGGCCGTACATAATGTATGGGTTATGCACTGAAAACAGTAACTTGACTTCATACTGCTTACACTGAAAAAAATTAATCAGAATGATATAATGCTAATAATGGGAATTTTTGATCTCCTAGTACAGGCAGAGATGAAAAGTGAGAACCGTTTAGGAAAATTTGGTTGAAAGAAAATGACACAAGCAGAAATATTTGATTACAATAGCTAACACACTTTATAAACAGTCACCCTAGAAGGCAACATGGACATCCCCTGGTTTACAACAGATAGATTACATAATACAAAGAAGATGAGATCTGGAGATCAGATTGCGATACAGATCTACAGCACTAAAACTAAAGCTCCTGAGGATTTCGATACTCAAAAATAACCAGATGCATTAGAAGAAGAACCGTTTTTGAGGTTCTCAAGAGGAAATTCAACCTGATGAACTGGATCGTACAAGCTGGGGAGATAACACATCAGCTAAAGTTGGAAAACCATGATCAGTTAGAACTAATAAACACAACGAGAGAAGAGGAGAAACCATGCTCATTGAAGAGAATAAGACTTACTAAAAATCAGTAAGATTGCTTGGGGTTCAAAAATGGGATTAGAAATGAAGTTATTGACAAGAAATCAACCTCAGTTAAATATTATTTGCAGGTGGGAGAATACTTTTCCAGGAAAATAGACAAATTGGAAGATGCAGCAGCGGAATGTATGATATATCACCCCTGAAAATGGTAAATCAATGGATGTGAACTCCTAGAAGGCTCATCTCTCTAAAGAGAACTATCTTTAATAATAAAAAAGGAGACTGAGATCTGTGCAAAATACCAGTTGGATTAAAGACATAAAAATCCAAGTGTTTTAAATGGAAGAGGAACAAAGATCATATATTCAACATGCATAGGTCTGTCTGGACTGAAATTATGTAATATCGAACTATTGATCAGTCATGCATGAAAATTCTACAGAGAGACAAAATGGAAGAAGAGATTAATGTAGCAGGCTGATTTCTCCATCATCTTCTTGGTCTCCCTCAGACTGGTTTGGCTAAGCGGAGTCCATGTTGTGTCATTGTTCTGTACCCGAAAATATAATGAGAAATGTAAGAGATGACAAGGAACATTTTGCCCTAACATTGGTCTTGAAATTCATGCTGATGATACAGTTCTATCAACATCACAAAATGGTTTATTATTAACCTCACTCCAAAGAAATAGTGGGCAATCCATTTCTTAACACAGTCAAAACAAAGATAATGGCTCCATCATGATATATGTTAATGAGGAAAGATTGGAAGTGGTGGAAAATTTCGAATATCTTGGGTCACTGTTACCAACAATGGTGACACACAAGAAATTTAAAACGGCGACTATCAATTTCTTCAAAGACTAAAACAACTGAATAAATTATGCTTTACTCAGATTTTTAAGAGCATGCTCCCCATTGCACATACGCCTGCCTGTTTAAACAAGCGGAACAGCGCATAAATGCTTTGAATGTTACAGACAGGTTCTAAGAATATCTTGGGTAAAGATGCATCCATACTTCAAGAGCTGAATATTGAAGAGGGTTGGCTAGTAAAGACAATAAAACAAAGAAATTGAAATATTTTGGTCAAAAACGTCATGGAGGTCTAGAGAGAACAATAATGGAGGGTATATGCCTGGGAAGAGAGGAAGAGGAAGGCCAAGGAGAAGATGGGTGCAGGATGTGGCAGTGATCTCCAGATGCTGTATCAGACGCAAGGACATCTTGCTCATGATAGGAAGGTTTTCCGGAGGGTTGTTATGGCACCGAGGTTCCGCGAGGGACATGCTACTGAATGAATGAATGAATATTTGATCTTAATGTTGCAAGACAGACACTTTTACTTTAAGCAGATGTTGTAGGGCATAGTATACTTTATTTCAAGATTGTATTCTAGATTGTATTTATTCTCTCAGCATGTTAGAGCAGTGGAAGTTTATACCCAAATACTCATATGTTTCCGTTTGTTTGATTTGCCACAGAGGTGTAAATTCAGCAATTAATTCAAGATAATGTTCGCTCAGAGGATTTGATCATTTACACAGACAGTTCAGTGTCAAGAGGCAAAAGAAGTGCTTGGGGCTTCTTAGCAAAAGTTAATGGTCGACGTTTGGTGCAAGAGAGCCTAGCATATGATACCACAACATCCAGCTTAAGAATGGAGGTGGAGGCGGTCACTGCAGCTTTCCGCTGGCTAGAGAACACGACACACACACACACACATCGTGATTGTAACTGATTCAGAAAGCATGCTTAGGAAGATCAGAACAGGTATGCCTTGTGCAGAGTGGCATGCCTCGCTGCGGAGGACACGGGTTAGGAGTATTGTCTGGATTTTTTCACCGGGGCACGCCGGTGTGTTGGGGAATGAACAGGCGGACAGACTGTCTGGCTCTGCACAACTTGGTGGAATACTGATACATGATAAGGCAGACGTGGTTAGTGCCTTATGGGAGAGCGTGTACAGTTCAGAGGAGCAGATGGATCACCACAGTCTGGTGAGATTGATGCAGGGGGGAGTGACGAGAGGTTCTGGCAGATGATCGAGGCTCAGAGGAAAGGCAAGACGGACGTTTAATCAGAATGTTACTGGCACAATTAGTATCTGAACTCTTCGCTGGCTGCTGAAGATGGGGACAGAGTGCTTATGGGAATGCCCCGAATGCTGTGATGTTGGTTCTTGAATCAAATCAAATCAAAATCAATGTTTGTTTGAGTTTATATCCTTTCCCTGTCTAGTTATTGTCATGTATTCTGTCTTATCTTGATTGATAACTAGTTCAATTTTCTGAGCTGATTCTTTTCAGAGAGTCAGTTTTAACAGTCTCTAGTTCATTTTCTCCAGTGATATCAATGTCATCTGCATATCCAAGTATTCTTGTAAATTATCCTATCGTACACTCTTGTTTCAATTTCCTTATAATTTTCTCCAGGGCCAAGTTGAAAAAAAGTGGGGACAGAGCATTTCCTTTCTGACTTTCTGCCTTTATATACTACCATATTACTAGTGTCTTCCATGCATAGTTAGGACAGGTAATTAACTTCTTTGGTATTCCAAAGTCCTATGTAGCATTCTATAAACTGTTTCTTTGTACACTGTCATACACTTTTTAAATTTATAAAAACATTATGTACATCTCTTCACATGGGAAGATAAAATCAGCAATTTTATATAACAAACTTAAAAGCTGTAAATTTAGAAATAAAGAAAATGCAGATAGAGGTGGATTGATCACATCTGCAGAATGAAGATAGAAAGACGGCCAAGACAGGCAATGCAGTGGTCACCACAAGGACAGGGAGGAAGAGGCAGGCCCAGATACAGTTGCAGGCAAACCTTTGAGGTTGAACTCATGACATTTCGAAAGCCGAAACTGGAGATAGAGTTGATGGCTAAGGGTCTAATTGAGTGGCAAAAGTTTGTCTCTGCTTTATGTGCCTCTGGGTGTGATGAGGATTGATTGATTGATTGATAGCAGAATCAATATGCATGCAGAATTCATGTACTGCAACAAGACTAAAGTCCAGAAATGGACGAACAGCCAAAACTTTCCATCAGAGTTTACAACTAGTGAACACTAAAAAGAAGAAAACTGATTATATCCTGAGTGTATGATTTCACCTAAGACATGTCTGATGGGAACAAGTATATGATACAATCAGTTACAGTAGACATTAGGCTAGAAAAGGTTCATCAGTGAGCTAGAGAGGAATAAGGAGACAAGCAAAACATATCATTAAACAGTAACCAGTAAATGCACAGTGAGTTGCTTGGCACTACAGGAGTTAATGGACAGCAGGTCTGTTGGGTGGTCCCATTACATGTTGACTGTATTTGTTTGGGTGGAAGACAAGATAGTTAGTCTTGTCCCAGAATTAGCTCTCATTTTGAGACAGGGAGGACTGGTTAAACAGGCCTCTTCCATTTCCATGAAAATTTTACGTTCAGTAGTTTGCCATTGCTTCCTGAACTGTCAGCTCTTGGTACCACTGTTAAAACCAGCGCAAGGCAAATATTCTGCAGCTGGTATCGAGCCAGTCATTACAAAGCGTGTTAGCAATGCCTAAGCCACAGACGCCAACTCTGGTTACAGTGTGTTAATTATCACCCAAAGAGTATAATAAATAAATAACAGTAGTGCTTGATTATTATTGTGTTCACCTTTAAAAGGCTGGTTGGTGCCTTATGTTGTTGTTTACAGCTATGATGCAGTATCTATGTATTAAAAATTTTTTTTTTAATCTGTGCATTTAAGGCCAATGCATATGATTTTAGAAAACTCCTAATTATTCACCTGTTAAATCATGCTTGTTTGAAGCTGATTTCCACCCCCCCCCCCCCCCCCCCCCCCCCCACCAAAATGGGGCCCCAGATCCCACACAAGGCAAATACCAGTTTTGTAACACAGACAGTATGTAGGTGTTTACGCACACACACCCACATTCAGAAAACAACTCAAACTACTGGACATAAACTTGTCTAGAAAAGCCACAACAGCTAAAAAAAATACTACGGTTGGTTCTACTAAGCCCTGTAAAGGATACACAATTAACTAACACACCCACATACATGCACAGGTGTAAACGTGCGCGCGCACACACACACACACACACAGAGTCTTGTGGGGAAGTGATGCAGCAAGTCAGTGCTTGTTTTGTGTGGCCAGCATGTTGTGTGTGATATTGTTATATCAGTGTTTCCCCGGTGTTTCTTGTTGCAGGATGTTAACCATTACAGAATCAAGTGGCTTCGTGACAACCAGGACCACTCAGTTGTCATACCCCCCTCGATTGGCTACAGAGAAGTCATGTGATCACATATTGCAGCATCAGAGAAGAAACAACACAAAGACTGGTAGAGATTTCAACAACACAGGGGACTTCCCTTCTCAGCAGAAATCAGCACGTACAGCTTCACTGGGTCATCAGCAGCAGCTGGTGGCTGGTCAGAACCTAGGTCATGTCCATCAGTGGCCTCATGCTCTGAGCCTGGACCACCGTCCGCCAGGTCACAGCTTGCCGGACTCTAAAGCATATACAAATGAAGTTTACATGAATCCGCGGGAAATCCAGAAGGCAAGACAAGCAAAGCTCCAGGAAGGAGTCGCACTGGGAGTGGCAGGTCAAAGAGCAAGGAGTGTACGAGAATATGTGCTTGCTCAGGAAAGAACAGTTTCTAACCTAAAGTGAGAATTCATTAATTATTGCTTCTGCTTACTACAGTTAAGGCTCTTAGTACCCCTCACACACACACACGCACGCACAAAATTGTGCAGGCACACACACACAAAATTGTGCAGGCACACACACACACACACACACACACACACACACACACACAGGGTGAGTCATAAATATGGCTACATGTTTGATTGCATGTGTAATCACTTGGCAGTATTATCACTGTAGAAATGAGAACATTGGAAAAGCAATTCCATTACCAGTACACAAAATACAATACAGTCACTTCATTACCAGATCAGCATGGGAAACACTGTGGAAGGTCCCACCTTGTTTTCTTAAACATGCACACTAAAATAACCTGCAGCTGTATTTCTGACCCATGCTGTATGTTTATGTTTGTGTGTGCCCTTGCGTGTGTGTGTGCATGCATGCGCTCACACACACCGAAAATTAAAGGAATATATTTTTAGCAAGCATTTTAAAGAATTTCCGATAAAATCAGGTTTATACCCATGATTGTGATGATTCAGCTGTATATTTTGTGTATGTTTTGGTTTGTTTGTTTATTGACTGCACTTCACTTCCAGGTGCTGGACTGATCTGATATTGTGGTATTTTTTAATTTGTGTAACCTGGATTTGTACAGTGATTTGAGCTATGTTGCAGCACCTTTAGTACTTGAAGTGCAGCATATAGTATATGAATAAATCAATGTTACATTCATTCTAGCAGTGATATTTCATCATTGCACTGTCACCATTACATTGTAGCAGTGGTACTTAATCATAAGAACACCACAGTTACATTCTAGCGATGGTATCTCATCATCACAGTAACACCATTACATTGTAGTGGTGGTGTCTCATCATCACAGTATCACTATTACACTATTACTTGTAGTGGTGATATTTCATCATCACAGTACCGTCATTGCATTGAAGCAGTGAAATTTCATCATCAAAGTACCCTCATTACATTGTAGTGGTGGTATATTCATCATCGCAGTATCGCCAGTACACCATTACATTGTAGTGGTGATTTTTTTAATTAATGCATTGTAGCAGTGGTGTCTCCTGACCTCAGTACCGCCATCACATTGATATTTCATCATCACAGTGTCTAGGTTACATTGTAGCAGTGGTATCTCATCATCACAGTACCACCATTACATTGTAGTGGTGGTCTCAGCATGACAGTTATAACCCTTATGCCATTACATTATAGTGGTGATATTTCAACATTGCATTGTAGCAGTGGTGCCTTATGATCACAGTACTGCCATTACATTGTAATGATAATATTTCACTATCACAGTAACACCATTACATTGTAGTGGTGATATCTCTTCATCACAGTATTACCATTACACCATTACATTGTAGATTACTTTGAAGTGGTGATATTTCATCATCACTGTACCGCCATTAGATTGCAGCAGTGGTGTCTTATGATTCCAGTATCACCATTGCATTGTAGCAGTGGTATTTCATCATCACAGTACCACCATTAAATTGTAGTGGTGGTCTCATCATCACAGTTTCACCATTACTTGTAGCTGTGATATTTCATCGTCACAGTATCACCATTAAACTATTACTGGGAGCTGTGATATTTCATCATCACAGTACCACTATTGCATTGTAGCAGTGGTATCTCATGATCACTGTACCACCATTAAATTGTAGTGGTGGTCTCATCATCACAGTTTTACCATTACACCATTACATTGTAGTGGTGTTATTTCATCTCTATATTGTAGAAGCAGTATCTAATGATCACAGTTTCACCATTGCATTGTAGCAGTGGTGTCTCATGATCACAGTTCTGCCATTACATTGAAATGGTGATATTTCCTCATCACAGTATCACCATTACATTGTAGTGGTGATATCTCACCATCACAGTATCACCATTACAATATAGCGGTGATATGTCTTGATCTAATCACCAAAAACAATGTAGCTGTGATATCTCATGATCAGACTTCTGTATTTTGTTGTTGTGTTACTGCACAAGTCTTGTCAAAGATTTTATGTTTAATATTTTATGCTTTGATATGCGCAGGATCCTGTTTTCAATATAAGCTTTATAGGTACTAGAAACTAGATGTTGTTTTTCCTGTGTGATCACTAAAAAATTCAATTTTATCCTATTATTATATCGTTTAAACTCTTTTGTGTCTCAAAGTGTTTTGATTTAAACGCCTTGTTTTCAGCGTTTATTACTATAGGCAGCAGATACTTAGGAAAGGGATATCTGCCTGGGGCTAAACAAGTTAATATCATCAACGCTCTTCCAAAGCCACTGTGCAGTTTTGGCAATTGTCACCTGAATGCATTTTCAAGGCTATTGTTTGCCAATTTGCAATATACCAAAGACAAAAAAGTAAATTGCTACTGTGAAAGGTCAAAATGAAGTATTACATTTCATGCAGCTTCACCATTTTCATTTGATTTTCACAGAGATCTTGGTATTCAGACATGGTTTTCTTAAAAGAAAAAGTTAGCATTTTGGTTATGCCTTATTTGGCACTTTATGGTGTAGGCAGGGGTGTCAGGATTTTATTTTTGGCCCTGACAGAAACAGATTCCTGCCTCACCTGTTTTGGAATGTGATCAAGCTGTTTGTCCTCTGCTTTGAAGGTTATGGGTTCACTTTCACACTCCGTCATTTGATTTTGGTGTTTTGGAAATCCCTGAGGGTCATTCTTGAAGCTACAGAGGTTCAGATTGTTTAGCTTACTCTTTTAAATTCTTACACCGAAGTAAATAACAGCCGGATAGTTTAGTTTAACTGTGGGTATCCTAACACAAAACAAAACTTTTTGTCAGACTGCAGACTGCTAAGTTTAACCATTCTTACACTAAAATTAACAATAACTAGACCGTTTGATTTTAACTGTGGACATCCTTATGCAGAAGTTAGTATTAAAAGTTAAACATTAATAACTGGTGCCACGTTGGTATCATCATCCTTGACTCATCTGTAAGGACCAATCAGCTCTCTATGAGTGATGTGACCAACATCATGCTGACCACACCTGACTTCCCTGATGCTCATTTGAGGCTTGGTCCACCTTGGAATCAAGTTTATATTTTCCTAAATCTGTATGGTGCGGATTTGAACCTCAGACTTTCAGGCAGAGCAGGCATTAGCCAAAATGTTAAATTTAACTGTGGACATCTGTATCAGAGTTTGTATTTGTCTGAGTTGAACTCTGGAGATTGCAAGTGAAGCAAATTCTTTTATCACAAGGACACTTTCATTCTTGTATTGTAATATCTTTTTTAAACTTTGAAACGTGATAGTGTATGTGTTCACTGTTGCTGTTTTTGACTGAATATTTTTACAAGCACAAGATCTGTAAATTTTGTCAACAGACTGTGGACTGCCAACATTGTAAACAAGATGATATTGTTGGGTTTTAAGGTGATATCCTACATCTTGGTTAAAGTCATAGTAACATTTTTAATAACTGTAAGCGTTTGCGCGTAGAAGTTTCTAAAGTATCCGTGTGCAGCTTGAAATTTTCTTTGTTTTTGAGTGTATCAGGTGTGTTTTTCAGACAGAATCTGTGCTACAGTAATCTTCTGTCTATGCTGTATTTAAGTTTCTTTCTGCAAACATAATCTGTATTGTGTTAAAGTATTTTTCCTCAAGATAAAGTCTGTGCTATGTTAAAGTGTGCTTCTCATGATAAAATCTGTGCTATGTTGAAGTCTGCTTCTCAAGGTAAAATCTGTGTTATGTTAAAGTCTGCTTCTCATAATAAAATCGGCATTAAAATATACTTCTCAAGGTAAAGTCTGTCTCGTGTTTATGTGCTTCGCAAGATAAAAATCTGACTTGTGTTTAAGTGTTTTTCAAGTTTAAAAAACTGTTGTATTCAAATGTGCTTCTCCAGCAGAATTTATGTGAATTAAAGTGTGATCACCAGATATAATTTATTTATCTCAAGGTTTGGTTCTCATGATAAAAATGTATTTTATTGTTAAGTGCGCTTCACTATACGGATTATGTCAAAGGTTGCTTCACTAGACATAATTTATTTAAGTTTTGAGGTGTTTGAATTCAGGTGTACAAATGTATTTTGTTCAAAATGTTCATATCTAATAAAGTTGTCCAAGAGGTTCTTCTTTACTTTAGGATAAAAGGCCAGTATCCATGAATCTGTAAGTGGTATCGTATAAGAAGTACATATTAGTTCTGTAAGTACATATGAGCTTTATACATATGTACTGTAAAATAGTTGGTGCCTGTAGCTCAGAAGTTATGAAGTCTGTTTCATAATTCCAGAATACCAGTTAAATTCAGCTGCAGGCTTTGGCAGCAGACTGCTTTGCACTAATTTCGACAATGGTGTATGTGTTAACTGTTTACATGGCAGGGGAAGTCCGCTAGATGTAATGTTGGCTAGTTAAAGACCCTATACAGATAACAAATGCTAGATTTAGCTTGTAGTGTCAGGTAAAAGATATTCAGTACACTTTAATTATGAAATAAAAACTTGGTGTGAATATTTATACAATTGGTGATCTATCAAGTATATATTTATATTTATGTGATAACACAGTATGAAAACTGAAAGAGAAAAATTCTTTTTTGAAGGGATTAAAACATTCCTTATATCCAGATGTCTTTAAAAACTCAGAGAGATTACTTCTAAATAAAAGGAAAGTGTGGAGATATATGAACTCAAAGAAAGTCGTTCTTTATAAAAAGAAAGTGTGGAAATGTGTGTCAAAAACCCATAGAAACTAATCACAGAAAAACTTTTAAAATGTTCTTGATGAATGACCCTCTTGTCAAAACTCGAACATTGTTTCTTATGTTCCCTTGTAATTGTTAGTTATTTCATCAGGTTATTTATTTCTGTGAAAATCATTGCTGCTGGAAGGTCTTGGTTTGACCTGACCAGTTTTTGTGTAAAGACTTTGTACTGAAGTGTTGTGAGTATTTATGGCTGTTGTAGATATATTTGCCTGCATGTGTTTCTACAGAACTGTGGATACACTTGACAAAATTGTGGATACACTTGACAAAACTGTGGATACACTTTAACAAACTTGGAGACACTTGATGAAACTGTGAAGACACTTTACAAAACTGTGGATACACTTGACAAAACTGTGGACCTTGACCAAACTGTGGACCTTGACCAAACTGTGGAGACACATGACAAAACTGGGGAGACACTTGACAAAACTGTGGAGACACATGACAAAACTGGAGAGACATTTGACAAAACTGTGGAGACACATGACAAAACTGTGGAGACACATGACAAAACTGTGGAGACACATGACAAAACTGTGGAGACACTTGACAAAACTGTGGAGACACTTGACAAAACTGTGAAGACACTTGACAAAACTGTGGAGACACATGACAAAACTGTGGAGACACATGACAAAACTGTGGAGACACATGACAAAACTGTGGAGACACATGACAAAACTGTGGAGACACTTGACAAAACTGGAGAGACATTTGACAAAACTGTGGAGACACTTGACAAAACTGTGGAGACACATGACAAAACTGTGGAGACACATGACAAAACTGTGGAGACACATGACAAAACTGTGGAGACACATGACAAAACTGTGGAGACACATGACAAAACTGTGGAGACACATGACAAAACTGTGGAGACACTTGACCAAACTGTGGAGACACATGACAAAACTGTGGAGACACATGACAAAACTGTGGAGACACATGACAAAACTGGGGAGACACTTGACAAAACTGTGGACCTTGACCAAACTGTGGAGACACATGACAAAACTGTGGAGACACTTGACAAAACTGTGGAGACACTTGACAAAACTGTGGACCTTGACCAAACTGTGGAGACACATGACAAAACTGTGGAGACACATGACAAAACTGGGGAGACACTTGACAAAACTGTGGAGACACTTGACAAAACTGTGAAGACACATGACAAAACTGTGGAGACATTTGACAAAACTGTGGAGACACATGACAAAACTGTGGAGACACTTGACAAAACTGTGGAGACACATGACAAAACTGTGGAGACACTTGACAAAACTGGAGAGACATTTGACAAAACTGTGAAGACACTTGACAAAACTGTGGAGATACTTGACAAAACTGTGGATACACTTGACAAAACTGTGGATACACTTGACAAAATTGTGGATACACTTGACCAAACTGTGGAGACACTTGACAAAACTGTGGAGACACTTGACAAAACTGTGAAGACACTTGACAAAACTGTGGAGACACATGACAAAACTGTGAAGACACTTGACAAAACTGTGAAGACACTTGACAAAACTGTGGAGACACTTGACAAAACTGTGAAGACACTTGACAAAACTGTGGATACACTTGACAAAACTGTGGAGACACTTGACAAAACTGTGGATACACTTGACAAAACTGTGGAGACACATGACAAAACTGTGGAGACACTTGACAAAACTGGAGAGACATTTGACAAAACTGTGGAGACACATGACAAAACTGTGGAGACACATGACAAAACTGTTGAGACACATGACAAAACTGTGGAGACACATGACAAAACTGTGGAGACACTTGACAAAACTGTGGAGACACTTGACCAAACTGTGGAGACACATGACAAAACTGTGGAGACACATGACAAAACTGTGGAGACATTTGACAAAACTGTGGAGACACTTGACAAAACTGGAGAGACACTTGACAAAACTGGAGAGACATTTGACAAAACTGTGGAGACACATGACAAAACTGTGGAGACACTTGACAAAACTGTGGAGACACATGACAAAACTGTGGACCTTGACCAAACTGTGGAGACACATGACAAAACTGTGGAGACACATGACAAAACTGTGGAGACACTTGACAAAACTGGAGAGACATTTGACAAAACTGTGGAGACACATGACAAAACTGTGGAGACACATGACAAAACTGGGGAGACACTTGACAAAACTGTGGAGACACTTGACAAAACTGTGGAGACACATGACAAAACTGTGGAGACACATGACAAAACTGTGGAGACACATGACAAAACTGTGGAGACACTTGACAAAACTGTGGAGACACATGACAAAACTGTGGAGACATTTGACAAAACTGTGGAGACATTTGACAAAACTGTGGAGACACATGACAAAACTGTGGAGACACATGACAAAACTGTGGAGACACTTGACAAAACTGTGGAGACACATGACAAAACTGTGGAGACACATGACAAAACTGTGGAGACACTTGACAAAACTGTGGAGACACATGACAAAACTGTGGAGACACTTGACAAAACTGTGGAGACACATGACAAAACTGTGGAGACACTTGACAAAACTGGAGATACATTTGACAAAACTGTGGAGACACATGACAAAACTGTGGAGACACATGACAAAACTGGGGAGACACTTGACAAAACTGTGGAGATACATGACAAAACTGTAGAGACACATGACAAAACTGGGGAGACACTTGACAAAACTGTGGAGACACTTGACAAAACTGTGAAGACACTTGACAAAACTGTGGAGACACATGACAAAACTGTGGAGACACTTGACAAAACTGTGGAGACACATGACAAAACTGTGGAGACACATGACAAAACTGTGGAGACACTTGACAAAACTGGAGAGACATTTGACAAAACTGTGGAGACACATGACAAAACTGTGGAGACACATGACAAAACTGTGGAGACACATGACAAAACTGTGGAGACACATGACAAAACTGTGGAGACACTTGACCAAACTGTGGAGACACATGACAAAACTGTGGAGACACTTGACAAAACTGTGGAGACACTTGACAAAACTGGAGAGACATTTGACAAAACTGTGGAGACACTTGACAAAACTGGAGAGACACTTGACAAAACTGGAGAGACATTTGACAAAACTGTGGAGACACATGACAAAACTGTGGAGACACTTGACAAAACTGTGGAGACACTTGACAAAACTGTGGACCTTGACCAAACTGTGGAGACACATGACAAAACTGGGGAGACACTTGACAAAACTGTGGAGACACATGACAAAACTGGAGAGACACTTGACAAAACTGGAGAGACACATGACAAAACTGTGGAGACACTTGACAAAACTGTGGAGACACTTGACAAAACTGTGGAGACACATGACAAAACTGTGGAGACACATGACAAAACTGTGGAGACACTTGACAAAACTGTGGAGACACATGACAAAACTGTGGAGACACTTGACAAAACTGGAGAGACATTTGACAAAACTGTGGAGACACATGACAAAACTGTGGAGACACATGACAAAACTGCGGAGACACATGACAAAACTGTGGAGACACATGACAAAACTGTGGAGACACATGACAAAACTGTGGACCTTGACCAAACTGTGGAGACACATGACAAAACTGGGGAGACACTTGACAAAACTGTGGAGACACATGACAAAACTGGAGAGACACTTGACAAAACTGTGAAGACACTTGACAAAACTGTGGAGACACTTGACAAAACTGGAGAGACATTTGACAAAACTGTGAAGACACTTGACAAAACTGTGGAGATACTTGACAAAACTGTGGATACACTTGACAAAACTGTGGATACACTTGACAAAATTGTGGATACACTTGACCAAACTGTGGAGACACTTGACAAAACTGTGGAGACACATGACAAAACTGTGAAGACACTTGACAAAACTGTGGAGATACTTGACAAAACTGTGGATACACTTGACAAAACTGTGGATACACTTGACAAAATTGTGGATACACTTGACCAAACTGTGGAGACACATGACAAAACTGTGAAGACACTTGACAAAACTGTGGAGACACTTGACAAAACTGTGGAGACACATGACAAAACTGTGGAGACACATGACAAAACTGTGGAGACACATGACAAAACTGTGGAGACACTTGACAAAACTGTGGATACACTTGACAAAACTGTGGAGACACATGACAAAACTGTGGAGACACATGACAAAACTGTGGAGACACATGACAAAACTGTGGAGACACATGACAAAACTGTGGAGACACATGACAAAACTGTGGAGACACATGACAAAACTGTGGAGACACATGACAAAACTGTGGAGATACTTGACAAAACTGTGGATACACTTGACAAAACTGTGGAGACACTTGACAAAACTGGGGAGACACTTGACAAAATTGTGGATACACTTGACAAAACTGGGGAGACACTTGACAAAACTGTGGAGACACTTGACAAAACTGTGGATACACTTGACAAAAGAAAAACAATATAGCACTAGACTGTGGTTAACAGGCTGACATACACTTATGGATTTACTGTGGGAAAGATAATAACATATGTGAGTATATCCAGTACAGTGATGAGAATGTTTGTTGATATATCTAGTATAATTATAAGAACATCTGTAGATATATCCAGTTCAATGATAAGAACTGTAGATGTATCCATGATGATAAGCTACACTGAACTGTACAGCTGGTTGTTGTATGCTGATGAATTTATTGCAGACCAGATATGAACATTATGGATGTATCCAGAGTGCTGAAGTTATAAATTACCCTGCGTCCTGCTGCATTTCTGGGGATTTGTAGCTGGATTTAATTCAGTGTGGCAGTATAGAGATGTTGATTAATAACTGGATTTAATACAGGGTGGTAGTATAGATTTGTTAATTTATAACTGGATTTAATACAGTGTGTGTATAAAGTTGTTGATTTATAACTGGATTTAATACAGTATGGCAGTATAGAGTTGATTTATAACTGGATTTAATACAGTGTGGCAGTACAGAGTTGTTGATTTATAACTGGATTTAATTCAGTGTGGCAGTATAGAGTTGTTGATTTGTAACTGGATTTAATACAATTTGGTAGTATAGAGTTGTTGATTTATAGCTGGATTTATCACAGTATGGCAGTATAAAGTTCATTTATAACTGGATTGAATACAGTATGGCAGTATAGAGTTGATTTATAATTGGAATTTTTACAATTTGGGAGCATAAAGTTGATTTATTACTGGATTTACTAGAAGATATTAGTATCGAGATGTTTAATAGATTGATACAAACATAAATAGTCAGGCAATTATCTTTTCGTGAGCTGCTTGTAGATTAAGCATCGTATATTTTTGTTTTCCACACATCCCATTTGTAATAAAAAAGTTGTGTTTTTTAATAATTTCATGTATAATCTTATATTGACTTGGCACAGATGTTTGCAACACATTGATGTTTGCAACACATTGATGTCTATTTTGTCATGTGTTTTATCTACTTAATGGAGCATACATATCATGTATAATGTTATTTTGGAACACTTCTGTGTGTATTTGTATATATTGAATTGAGTTTATAATTTTTTTTTTAAATACATTTATATATTGTTTTGTACATTATATGTATTGGTGCATGCCTTTGTGTCTGTATATTATATTTTGCTGTTTATAAAAGTGATTTTTCAACAACAGTTTCAGTAGAAAGTTGATATTGCTACAGGAGACTTATGCTGACTGATGCAAAGTAAATGTCTCTGCATGTGATACAAATAATTTCATCAACTCAGGCAGAGTGCTTTCCCAACCCATAGAACAGAAAGTTGTGTTGTAACTGAAGGGGGTCCTCGTATAACTGTTTGATATCGTTGAGGACAGTGTCTGGCATTTTCTGCTGTTGGATATGAATCCAATAAGTGGCTCTTACAGCTGTACTGTATCTGCTTCATGCTCTAGTGTTTCCAGCAATATCTGGTGATGTACTAGCCGCACATCTGATAATATGGTATTTGAAACCATACCTGATGATGATGTGGTATTTCCAGCAATATCTGGTGATGTACTAGCCGCACATCTGATAATATGGTATTTGAAACCTTACCTGATGATGATGTGGTATTTCCAGCAATATCTGGTGATGTACTAGCCGCACATCTGATAATATGGTATTTGAAACCTTACCTGATGATGATGTGGTATTTGCAACTATATCTGATAATATCATGCTAATCCCAGCCATATCTTTATGATATCCTGCTATTTGGAACATCTGATGATGTGGCATTTGCAAGCATATCTGATGGTATGATAGTATTTCCAACCATATTGGATTATTCTATGATGTTTATAAAAATAATCAGTCTCATTGTTTAAGTGTTTCCTTGAAAACTGCTGATGAAAAGCACTAGATTGATACATATTGCTGAGATTGTATTTTGTTCATTGTTAGTTTCATTTTGTTTAAATTTTTCATTAGTACCATTTTGGTGTTACCAACAACTACCATATTCCTATTGTAGAGTATCACAGAGTGATAATATGCTATTTAAAACACATTCCAATTGAGACCAAAGCAGATATGTCATCAACTGTTAACTCAGTCAAGCTGATTTTTTCATTATTTTCAACCAGATATTTACATATGTTTTGGGGTTGTTAAAAGGTTACCATTCTAGTATTACAAATTTGATCATCACAGGTCTTCCCATTTTTGCTTAACTTATAAGGCAGTTGTCATTGATTGTCATACGAAGAGCAAGGCTTGGTATTAAATCTTTCAGTCCCAAGTAACACATCATACAAACACATCGTACGTTCATAGGTTCACTAACTAGAAGCCCAGTGAATGCAAGATGGGCTGATGTTGCATCTCTGTTTACTACTTCTTGAGGCTCTGATGCTAAACCCCTTGGGACAGAAAGAACTAAGCATGGATGCTTTTTGAAAATAATATTTGAAATGTGTTGTTTTTAGTTTAATGAATCTAGTTAACCATAGAAATTTGTTTAGTGCCAGATTACACTACATTCATAGATGTAAACATTACAGCACATACTAAGATGTCAACACTACATAAAATAAACTTTTGTAAACATTACATGTAAATAATCTGACAGCAACTTTACATAACATACATATCTGTAAACATTACATAATCAGACAGCAACTTTAGGACCACCCACAGATGTAAACATTACATCACATTAGTTGCATATTCTTTACGGGACATTGCAGAACCAACTCCAGCATTTGTTGGCTGTTTGGTTTTACTAGGCAGTTTTTCTTCCCCTCCATTCAGTAGTTTGTTATTGCTTTCTGAATAGTCGGCTCACGATAGCACTGTCAATATTAATGCAAAGTGGTCTGCTGCTAAATAACCCATGACATCCCACAGATAACTGATCCATGACATTACATGCAGATAACTGATCCATGACACCACACAGATAACTGACCCATGACATAACACACAGATAACTGATCCATAACATCACACACAGATAACTGATCCATGACATCCCACAGATAACTGATCCATGACATTACATGCAGATAGCTGATCCATGACATAACACACAGATAACTGATCCATGATATTACATGCAGATAACTGATCCATGACATAACACACAGATAACTGATCCATGACATCACACACAGATAACTGATCCATGACATAACACACAGATAATTGATCCATGACATAACACACAGATAACTGATCCATGACATCCCACAGATAACTGATCCATGACATTACATGCAGACAGCTGATCCATGACATAACACACAGATAACTGATCCATGATATTACATGCAGATAACTGATCCATGACATAACACACAGATAACTGATCCATGACATTACACACAGATAACTGATCCAAGACATCCCACAGATAACTGATCCATGACACCACACAGATAACTGATCCATGACAAAACACACAGATAACTGATCCATGACATAACACACAGATAACTGATCCATGACATCCCACAGATAACTGATCCATGACATTACATGCAGATAGCTGATCCATGACATAACACACAGATAACTGATCCATGAGATTACATGCAGATAACTGATCCATGACATAACACACAGATAACTGATCCATGATATTACATGCAGATAACTGATCCATGACATTACACACAGATAACTGATCCAAGACATCCCACAGATAACTGATCCATGACACCACACAGATAACTGATCCATGACATCACACAGATAACTGATCCATGACACCACACAGATAACTGATCAATGACACCACACAGATAACTGATCCATGACATCACACACGGATAACTGATCCATGACATCACACATAGATATCTGAAACATGACATCTCACAGAAACTGAACTTTTACATCACACACGGATAACTGATCCATGACATCATACAAAGATAACTGATCCATGATATCATACACAGATAACTGATCCATGACATCACACATAGATATCTGAAACATGACATCTCACAGAAACTCTCAATTTACATCACAGACAGGCAACAGGACATACAGATAACTGGCACATGACATGACACACAGATAACTGATCCATGACAGGACATACAGATAAATGTCACATGGCATGACACAGATAATTAATCTGTTACATCATACACATATAACAGATAAATCAGTGATGTCTTCCTATCCGAACTGTTCCTCATGTGAACTTCAGGGCCTCATTCTAGTGCAGGGTGATTCAACTGATTGACCCACTGCCCTTACCAAAGAAATCATAAAAGTGATTGTTGAAGGCTTTACTAAAATCAAATTTGTTATGCATAAAAGAGCAGATATCACAGCCTAGCTACAAACTAGCACAGGATGCCAGCTGTCCTTTTAAGGGTGTATGCCGAAGAATAATAGGATTACAACTGTGATAAACATTACCAGTTCTTCTCCCCAACACACTTGCATCATATCTGGGTAAGCAACCATCTTGTTTATTTAGTGTGTGCCCCAGTGGATGTAGTTAGCTGTTAACATATTACTGGCCAGAGTTAAAGGAGATTTGCATGGATTCAGAACTCCAGTATTGTATCAATAAAATATATTTTTGAAACTGCAAACTTTTTTGAGAGGCTTCTGTATGTAAGTGTGGAAGTCTAGTGGTTAGAATACTGGCTCATCAGCGAAGTTGAAGATCATCAGTAATATGCAGATAATAACATGATCCATCATCACCATCATCTCCTTCGTCTTCCTTTCTTCTTTCCTTTCTTCTCCCTTTTCTTTCTATCTTCCTTCTGCTTCTTGGTCTGTTCCTTCTCCATCTCATCTTCCTCCTACTCTTCTTCCTGATGTTTCTACAGCTATGAGCTGCTGAAAAAATAATAAAACCAGAGGTGACCGAAGGCAATCTAGTATCCAGAAATTCATTTCCTGAACTGTGACTTGAAGGCCTATCCAAGGTGGGAAGGGGAAAAATACACACAGAGCAATCGGACATTTCAATAGCAACTTTTATTGACAAAAGAAAAAAACACAATGATATATTGCTGCAGATATATGCAGTGATTACTCACTCTCACACATCCTGTTCTTGGCACTGCTCCTAAATATTGCATGTCAAGTTTCTAAATATCCTTGTGCCTTGGGCCTTAATTGGTTCAGTGTAGAAGCCCCAGTGGCACAGTGACCCATGTCTCTGGGCTCAAGATACATAGCATGCCCAAGTGGGTACAGCAAACAGAAATGGCACTGCAGCAACATGATTTCTTTTGCTTCCTCTTTTGTTGTCTTTTGTTCTTCAGCATCAGCTTTCATAACTTCTTTCTTTTTCTTCTTTTTCTTCTAGTTCTTTATCTTGTAGTTCTTCTTCTACTGCTTCTTCTTCTTGGATCAATTGTGTGTGTATGATGTCTCTGTCTCTATCTGTCTGTCTCTCTCTCTCTCTACACACACACACAAACACACACACATATATATATATACATGCCGCGAACACCATCTTGTTGTGTTTTTTATCAATAAAGGTTGTCGAAACATCAGACTGTTATGGCTCTTATGACTGTCCTAAAAATAATGTTACCAGTTTATCTGTTTAGGAATTGTATTATTTGGGCTTTTTGCAGTCAATACTCTCACCAGTGGCCAACCCCTCTACAAGGTGTGCAGTAAATACTCTCACCAGTGACCAACCCCTCTACAAGGTGTGCAGTAAATACTCTCAGCCAGGGACCAACCCCTCTACAAGATGTGCAGTAAATACTCTCACCAGTGACCAACCCCTCTACAAGATGTGCAGTAAATACTCTCACCAGTGACCAACCCCTCTACAAGATGTGCAGTCAATACTCTCACCAGTGGCCAACCCCTCTACAAGATGTGCAGTAAATACTCTCAGATAGTGACCAACCCCTCTACAAGATGAGCAGTAAATACTCTCAGATAGTGACCAACCCCTCTACAAGATGTGCAGTCAATACTCTCACCAGTGACCAACCCCTCTACAAGAAGTGCAGTTAATACTCTCACCAGTGACCAACCCCTCTACAAGAAGTGCAGTCAATACTCTCAGATAGTGACCAACCCCTCTACAAGATGTGCAGTCAATACTCTCAGCCAGTGACCAACCCCTCTACAAGGTGTGCAATAAATACATTCAGCCAGTGACCAACCCCTTTACAAGGTGTGCAGTCAATTTTTCTCAGATAATGACCAACCCCTCTACAAGAAGTGCAGTAAATACTCTCAGATAGTGACCAACCCCTCTACAAGAAGTGCAGTAAATACTCTCAGATAGTGACCAACCCCTCTACAAGAAGTGCAGTTAATACTCTCAGCCAGTGACCAACCCCTCTACAAGGTGTGCAGTAAATACTTTCAGCCAGTGACCAACCCCTCTACAAGGTGTGCAGACTATACTCTCAGCCAGTGAGCAACCTCTCTACAAGGTGTGCAGTTAATACTCTCAGCCAGGGACCAACCCCTCTACAAGGTGTACAGTCAATACTCTCAGATAGTGACCAACCCCTCTACAAGAAGTGCAGTAAATACTCTCAGATAGTGACCAACCCCTCTACAAGAAGTGCAGTTAATACTCTCAGCCAGTGACCAACCCCTCTACAAGGTGTGCAGTAAATACTTTCAGCCAGTGAACAACCCCTCTACAAGGTGTGCAGACTATACTCTCAGCCAGTGAGCAACCTCTCTACAAGGTGTGCAGTTAATACTCTCAGCCAGGGACCAACCCCTCTACAAGGTGTGCAGTCAATACTTTCAGCCAGGGACCAACCCCTCTACAAGGTGTGCAGTTAATACTCTCAGCCAGTGACCAACCCCTCTACAAGGTGTGCTGTCAATACTCTCAGCCAGTGACCAACCCCTCCACAAGGTGTGCAGTCAATTCTCTCAGCCAGTGACCAACCCCTCTACAAGAAGTGCAGTAAATACTCTCAGATAGTGACCAACCCCTCTACAAGAAGTGCAGTCAATACTTTCAGCCAGGGACCAACCCCTCTACAAGGTGTGCAGTTAATACTCTCAGCCAGTGACCAACCCCTCTACAAGGTGTGCAGTCAATACTCTCAGCCAGTGACCAACCCCTCTACAAATTGTGAAGTCAATACTCTCAGCCAGTGACCAACGCATCTACAAGGAAAGATTGATCATGTAGGATCAGGGCAAAATCTGGTTTAAAGAACTGAATCTGTCTTTTTTTAAACACCTTTTCAATATTTTTTTCATCCAAATAACATCAACTTTAGCTGTAATCACAATCATCTACATCATGACATTAGCTGTAGCTGTGAACAGTCATTTACATCATGACATCAACTGAACCTGTGAAGTCATTTACATCATGACATCAACTGTAGCTATGAACAGTCATTTACATCATGACACCAACTGTAGCTATGTACAGTCATTTACATCATGACATCAACTGTAAATAAACCACAATCATCCACATCATCTCTAGCTGTAAACACAGTCATTTACATCATGACATCAACTGTAAATAAACCACAATCATCCACATCATCTCTAGCTGTAAACACAGTCATTTACATCATGACATCAACTGTAAATAAACCACAATCATCCACATCATCTCTAGCTGTAAACACAGTCATTGACATCATGACATCAACTGTAGATGTAAACACAATCATCTACATCATGACATCAGCTCTAGCTGTAAACACATTCATTTACATAATGACATCAACTGTAGCTTAACCACAATCATCCACATCATTACATCAGCTGTAGCTGTAAACACAGTCATTGACATCATAACATCAACTGTAGCTGTAAAC
Source organism: Candidula unifasciata (assembly GCA_905116865.2). Lineage (NCBI taxonomy): Eukaryota > Metazoa > Mollusca > Gastropoda > Stylommatophora > Geomitridae > Candidula > Candidula unifasciata. The sequence goes on along the minus strand of CAJHNH020000223.1, from coordinate 4,561 downwards.
ACATTCATTTGCATCATGACATCAACTGTAGCTGTAAACACAATCATTTACATTATGACATCAACTTTGGCTGTAAACACAATAAATTACATCATGACATCAACTGTAGCTGTAAACACAATCATTTACATTATGACATCAACTTTGGCTGTAAACACAATAAATTACATCATAACATCAACTGTAGCTGTAAACACAGTCATTGACATCATGACATCAACTGTAGATGTAAACTTACTTACTTTTACTTTTTCCTTCCACGTATGCCGCTAGGCGTTGTGGGGAGATGCAAGTTCCTGTCATAAGCAAGGCGGGCAGCATCTGATGTTCTGAGGCCATGCTTTTGGCAGGTTTCGGAGACCCCGTCAATCCACAATTTCCTTGGTCTTCCTCTTGCCTTATATCCTGAGCTTCTTTGGTTGAAAATTTGTGATGTTATTTGATCATTTTTCATCCTGGTTAGATGTCCAAACCATTTCATTCTTTGATGTTCTATGTAGTCTAAACATGGCGTAGTTTTGACAGTGTTTCTAATGTCTATATTCTTTATCCTGTCTAGTCTGGTCTTATTCGCTGCTTTTCTTAGACATTTCATTTCACAGGCTTTATATCATGCCATCAGCTGTAGCTGTAAACACAGTCATTTACATCATGACATCAACTGTAGATTTAATCCTAATCAGAACACTACAGTACATATAACCCCCATCAGTAAACTACAGTACTTTTAATCCTAATTGGTAAACTACAGAACTTGTAACTCTAATCAATAAAATATAGTACTTGTAATCCTATTCAGTTAGCTACAGTACCCTAATCAATACAATACAGTATTTGTAACCCTAATCAATAAACTACAGTACTTGTAACTAGGGCTGTACTGAATAGTGATTTCACTATTCGGCCGAATACGAATAGTGTATCATCATCATCAGGTGCCTTGTCCGACTGGCATGGGCGATTATGCCTCGCCACAATCTGCGATCTCCTGCAGCATGTATTAATTCGTGTGCTAACACACCCCCATGCCAAACAACAAGACTGTCATTAATCTTCTTTTGTTATGAAGATTCTCTATCCCTCCTTCCACAGATCTTTCCAGTGGTCACCACATGTTTCATTTTCCCTCTTCTCATAACATGGCCGAAAAATGATGACTGTCTCCTTCTGATGTCTGTGATTGGGTGTCTTCGGGCTTCCGCCTCTTTCAAAACCTCAGAGTTGCTTTTTTTTTTTTTTTTTTGCTGTCCAAGGTATTTTAAGCATTGTTTTGTAAAACCACATCTCTGAGGCCTCAAGAAATTGTTCGACCTGCCTACCGATTGTCCAGGACTCACAGCCATATGCTAAAACTGGATGTATGTAGCAAGCAAGAATTATCTTTCTAACCTTCAATGACAAAGATATATTGCATAAGATGTTCTTCATTTGATAAAATGCAGTGTTTGCCCAGATACCTGAATTTCTGTACTTGTCCCAAAATAAAACCATTGACTTTTATACACATTTATGATTAATTATTTTCTTTTATACCACCATTACTTCTGTCTTCCAACTATTCAAACTGAGACCCATTCCTTTACTTTCAAATAGTGTATAAAATAGATCTAAAAAAAAAAAAAAACATTAATAATGTCAAATGTACGCTGAAATTTTACTTCACAAAATGTAGTACAGAATAGTAAACATTTAAAAACATTTCATGTTTTGCATCCTTCAGTCAGTCAGTCTGTGGTAACTAATACCTAGTAAATAAACTTGTAAATTGTCACAGCTTAGTTAATCCATAAAAGCGACATTAGCTTTCAACAAATAAAAAAATAAAAATCGTTCCATGTTGTCATCATTAAGTCAGCTTCTCGTCTCATTGACGGTATTTCCAGCTGTACTAAACAGACGTTCACTTAGTACGCTTGTAGATGGTGCACAAAGATAACGCTTCACAGTATGAACCAAGGTGGGAAATCTGGACATGTTTATTTTCCACCAGTCCAGAAACGGGTGTAGGGTAGCCACTATTCGTATTCGGCCAGACCGCAACTATTCGGCCGAATACCAAAAAGTTATTAGGTCCACTATTCGGCCCAGAAGCAAATACGAAGCGAATATTCGGTACAGCCCTACTTATAACACTAAGTGGTAAACTACAGTACTTGTAACCATAGTTGGTAAACTACAGTACTCGTAACCCTAATTGGTAAACTACAGTATTGTAATCCTAATCGGTAAACTACAGTACTCGTAACCCTAATTGGTAAACTACAGTATTGTAATCCTAATCGGTAAACTACAGTACTTGTAAACCCTAATTGGTAAACTACAGTACTTGTAACTCTAATTGATTGGTAAAATACAGTACTTGTAACCCTAATTAGTAAACTACAGTATTTGTAACCCTAATTGGTAAACAACAGTACTTGTAACCCTAATTGTTAAACTACAGTACTTGTAACCCTAATTGGTAAACTTCAGTACTTGAAACCCTAATCTGCAAACTACAGTACTTGTAACCCAAATTGGTAAACTACAGTACTTGTAACCCTAATTGGTATACTACAGTACTTGTAACCCTAATTGGTAAACTACAGTACTTGAAACCCTAATTTGTAATCTACAGTACTTGAAACCCTAATTGGTAAACTACAGTACTTGTAACCCTAATTGGTAAACTACAGTACTTGAAACCCTAATTTGTAATCTACAGTACTTGAAACCCTAATTGGTAAACTACAGTACTTGTAACCCTAATTTGTAATCTACAGTACTTGAAACCCTAATTGGTAAACTACAGTACTTGTAACCCTAATTTGTAATCTACAGTACTTGAAACCCTAATTGGTAAACTACAGTACTTGTAACCCTAATTGGTAAACTACAGTACTTGTAACCCTAATTGGTAAACTACAGTACTTGTAACCCTAATTGGTAAACTACAGTACTTGTAACCCTAATTGGTAAACTACAGTACTTGTAAACTACAGTATGGAGAAGGAAGACAGGGGAATGGGGCGGAAGGACCAGGAGGAACGGAAACACGTGATAACGAAGAGGGTGTATACGAATAAAGAACAAAGAAGCAGGTGAACAATGTAAATACAGAAGTGCTAATAAAGCTAATGCCGAAGTTTAAAAAATAAAAAAGACGACAAAGGAAGAAGCAAGAGAAGTAGTCTGTATATGGCAGGTTACGTGTAGCTCGTTTAACCAACGAATTCACCTCTTATGATTAAATCAACTAACTGGAGAATATGAGAGAGATGCTATTTTGTATAGCAAATACACTAGAAGGCGAGAGATTCCTAGTAGCTGACAGAGATAATAAGTGATTCTTGTGTTACAGCTATTTGATATAATTGCACATGACACAATTTCTAGTTCTCGCCACCAGTGAATTTGTGGAAACTTAAAAAAAAAAAAACATTAAATTATCTTTGAAAATAGTTTATAATAGTCATGTATGTTAACACTCTAAAAGTACTAGAGAGTTTTCGGAAATGCCATTCTGGTCTCAAGACTCAGCGAAGAGAAAAACCATTACCGCAACTGCACCTCCACGCATGTGAATATGAAAAGAAAGGAGACACAACTTGTACCACATTATTATCCCCAGAAACTCATTATGGAAGCTACAAATGAAACTAAAAGATCTGATTGGTAAGGCCCCCTGGCTAGGCACATCTCAAACACGAAATGGGGAAAAGAAACACGACTACAGTCAAGATCAAAACATATTCTTGAATATAAAGAAAACGAAAATAATGTCCAAAGACAAAACTGGCTGTCACCCAAAAATAACATTAAATGATGAAAAAAAAAAACTGAAAATATTACAAACTTTCAATACCTAGACTAAGTAATTTAAAAAAAAAGAAAAAAAAAAAAAAAAAGAAATGGAGACTGACGGAAATCAAAAGGAGGATATCCATAGACAAAGAAGAGGAGAAATACTTAAATTTTAAAAGATGTGAACATCAAGGAAGATTGGCTAATAAACAGTATCTTATCCCAGAAGCTGAAATATTTTTGTCATGTCAAGCGCCATGGCGGATGTGGAAAAGTAATAGCGGAAGGCATGGTGCAGGGAAGGAGGGCAGGGGTCGACCAACACGAAGGTGGGCACAAGATATAAGTACATGAGGCGGGAGAGAACGAGTTTCTTTCAGACAGACCGTGATGAGAGCGACGTTCTGCAAAGGACCTGCTACAGGATAGTATTGCCAATAATTTCCTTAGAAACTTACATAGCAAATTTTTTTTTTTTTTTTTTTTTTTGCAGGTTATTTGTTCTCCTCCATGCAAAAACGAGTAATGTAAAAATTGTTAATATTATAACGATTTAAAATATTAACGATAATAAATCTCAAGTTATTAAAAAAAAAAGTGAGTAGATGGCATTTACGTACGTTTTCACAGAAAATAAAAATTCCTGGCTATAATTATGTTCATAATTCAATTGCCAGTGCTATAAAGGCTACAACCATGTTCTCGCAGGTCGGCCAGATTTAGATCGGATAATAGAAACATGCTGCCAAAGACGTACATCGTATATATAACTGGCACA